>QANX01000328.1:23429-61333 GCA_003254975.1 Ochetophila trinervis
AAAAAAAGAAATCTATTAAGATGTTACCATACATGCAGCCTTCCAGCCAAAACATGTGAAACACATCGTATTGAATGCATTAATTGACTTTTTCCTTTGTTGTAGGATCCAAAATCTCTGTAATATCTATAAATGATTCTGTTTTTCTTCTTCTTCATCTATATATAATTAGATTGTGGGTCAACCAGTTAAACACGAAGAAGAAAAAATTAGTGAAAGAAAAAGGAATAAAAATGCAAAATTTAGAGTTGTTTTCAATTTGTATAATATTCATATTGCTGGTACACTGCTTGAGCCTTTGTAAAGGACTGGATTGTGCATTAAATGGTGGACAAGTCTCAAAAACTATAAAGGTAAATAAATCAGGCCAAGCAGATTTTACAACTATTCAACGTGCCATCGATTCCGTTCCTCCAAACAATGCTCAGTGGATTCCAATCCAAATTTCCCAAGGAGTATACTCGTACGAAATAATTAATTTTTTTTTATTTTTTTTTCGAATTATATATAGTTTTCATGCATAAAATTATATTAATTTGTTGAAGATGTTATTTTATTTACTATAGGGAAAAAGTGAGCATTCCACCAAATAAAACATGCATATTTCTGGAAGGAGCTGGTAGTAAATTCACAAGTATAGAATGGAACGATCATGAAATGACAGGGCAAAGCGCCACCTTCGCTTGTAACGGCGAAAACATCGTAGCAAAAGGCATTTCCTTCGTGGTAATTTAATATATTATTTATTGTGTTTTTTAGCCTACCTAGCTAAATATCGATCTCTCTCTTCAATCTCCAAATTAACCTTTGGAAGCGTGGTTTTGACTTTTAACAGAACACCTATAACAGCCCACTAGCTTCGAAGGAAGAACAGCACAATCTCACCCAAGCTGTGGCAGCTTTGGTGACTGGGGATAAAGCCGCATTCTATCATTGCGCCTTTGTAGGAGTTCAAGATACTCTGAACGATGAAAATGGCCGTCATTACTTCAGCGAATGCTATATCCAAGGTGCAGTGGATTTCATATTTGGCAACGGCCAGTCTATCTATGAGGTACATGTATACACACACACACACTTGGAATTACAACAATTTTTTTTTCCCTCTCTACTTGCTAATTAAAAGATTCCCACATTGTAAGTTTTAAAAATTACGTGTCTGTCTTAAGTAAAAGCTTTGATTTGAAAATTAAAGAGGCATACATCTACATACAAAATTTGTTTGTACCTGTTCTATTTAATTTTGATGACGTACGTACACGGTACACACACAGGGATGCGTGTTAACTATTCAACAGGAGTATATGGTCCGGCCAGCTCTTTTGGGTACATAACAGCACAGGGAGGGATTTAGAGAAAAATACAAGTGGTTTTGTGTTTAAAAGCTGTACGGTCACCGGCAGTGGAGGAAAAGTATTTCTTGGGAGAGCCTACTCGAGGGTCATTTTCGCCAATTCGGTGTTAGCGGATGTGGTTGAGCCGGCTGGATGGGATGCTTGGTTCCGCGCTGGCCATGAGTACGTTAGACAGGCTAGCTAGTATTTGAGATTTTCCTTAATTATACAAATTTTATTTTACTTTTTTTCTCGCTCCTATTTGAATTTGATGTTGATGTTGATCAAATTGCAGAGACCAACTGATATTTGCTGAGGCAAATTGTAGTGGAGCAGGGGCTGATACATCTCATCGTGTGCCTTGGATAAAGAAATTAGATCCAAATGAGCTCGATGTTCTTACAAGTTTAACGTACATCGACGGAGATGGATGGATGGCCAAATTGCCTCCTCTTAATTAACTTCATTCTTCGCTGCGTCCTAGTATCTACTTCTTTTTGTACTGGACTATATCAATTTTTAAGTAGGTGGTATAGTTCGTTGTCATATTATATATGGCAATGTGTGCAATGAAACAAATGTACTTAGGTTTTGTTCACTATTTGAAATCATCATTGCTTTTGCTGTCTATTTGGAAATGCGTCATGATTATTTGAAAATTGAAAATTAATTAATTTAACAGCTAATTTCAAATTCCAGATCGCAAAACCCTTGCGCTGTAGTCGCAAATCCCTTGCAAATGAAACAAAAGACTAAAGAAATTCGACAAATTAGTGCAGAGAGAGAGAGATTTCTAACGTCATCTTCAATATATAGCTTGTACAGATTACACTATGAACAGGTAAAAGAAAAAATGGATACAAGATGAAGCAACATGATACAAACGACTACAAGGAGAGAGTTTGCAAATTGGAGACCTGTTCCAACTTTTCACTCCCTGAATATTTTATGTCATCGTGAAGAACTAGAACATTGAGCGTGCCAGATTCTTTTAACCACGCCGCCACCACAGGTCCCGTTGAGATAAATCTGCCTAAATTGCACTTGGCAATCTCAAAGGGTGCACCCATGCCGGTGAGAAGTGCCCCGACTGCTCGTCTTAGAGTGCTGTCTCCAACTACTTTGCTATGCTTCCCCCATCCAGTCAAAATGCTGCCCAAATACAAGCAGAAAAATACTTAACCTTCTTAACCTTTTATTCTGAACATGGTATGGTAGAAACTGTAAGTGCAAGTTTTAAGCTGAAAATTACAAACCTCAATAGCTTTGGCAATTCTTGGCCTTCATACACTACAGAGCGTATATTGAGCAACCATGCATGAACCATTGCCCGTGCAGCCCCTGAAGACATCAGATGCAGATCTAAGCAAGAATTAGACCACACACTTTCCCATACATTTCTGCGTTTCCCTTCAAGCACAACCAGCTGGGCTCCTCGTTTCTAATGATATTAAAGTAAATAGAGAATGAAAGTTTCAGAAACTGAGCAACAACTTTGCAAGGGCAAACATATAAATTAAATTTATAGCAGCTATTCAGGAAGAGACACAGCAGTTCTTAAACTAACCTGACCAAAGTGCCAAAGCATGTCAGTCAGAGCATTATAGAATGCAGATGCTGTGGAAGAGTCCATCTGCCTTACTTCATCAAACAGAGATTGAGCTTGAACCCATACTTTTTCCCTATCGCCCATAAGAAGTCCATGGGTAACACCATAGACCTGGTTATCAAACAACCGGAGCTCCTCCAATAACATCGATGCATCTTCAAATGAATTGCAGCGGCTGCATAGAGAAGCCATATAACACTATAGATCAGTGTACATCAGACATCATCAACCACCAACAGATTATGGCAGAATATGCTGTCCAGATATATATCCTTAATTATGCAGAGACAAACAGCGAATGTTTGTTCATCTTTTCTTCAAATAAAGATGCTGATCCAGTTGCATATGCTTGGTTGCTAATGTACTTAGACCGACAAGTAAATACGAATGTGCAATGCAAATCACATACCACATCTATTAAGAAGCAGAAAATAATTATGGTTTGGCTACATTCATGGTTATTGCATTCTAGAACAGAAGATTATGTTCTCAGTATTAAACCAGAGATTCAGAGCACATTTATGATCATGCTCATCCACTCTATCTAATCCTTACACATGACAATCGAGCAATTTTAAGGCATGTTGCTTAAAATACCAACATTCCACCAATGCAGTAGTTTTTGAAAGCATTGATTGGTCATTCTGAAAGGATAATATAACTCTATGGCAAAGGTCCGTCAATATTGATGGAAGCACAACAGTTAAAGAAATGTACCTGCAAGCATTTAAGATTGCTGAGAAAGTGACCACATTTGGTTTGATATTTAGCTCGTGCATCTTTTTAAAGACTTCCAAAATGCATGAGATTTCTTGCCCACCCTTATTGTCTTTATTTCCATGGTCTTCTTTCTCGACAGCGAGCTGCCCAAGCATTTTTATAATTTGGTTATTCTCGTTATTTCCCATTGTAATCCCAATAGCATCCTCATAAATTGAAACTGAAGACTCAGTCTGCAACTCATTTCCTTCACTAGCAGCACCAAATGCAGATTCTGATGCTGCCGAGCGACCAAACGCATCAATTATAGAATTGTAAGTGACAACATTAGGCCTGATCCCTTCCTTCGTCATCTCATCAAGCAAATAAACAGCATATTCCACCAACCCATTTTTGCACAAAGCATTGATAAGTTCACTGTAAAGCACAACATCAGCCTTTAATCCTGCCCGCTTAAACTCTCTAAAAGAGTCCATTGCATCGTCATACAAACCGCCTTTTAAATAGACATCAATCAATGTTGAATAAGTTAGTAAATTTGGAGTTAGACGTTCTTCTCTCATCTCGCCATACAACCTTCTGACTTCCTTATAGTTCCCTTGCTTCCCATACCCTCCTAGAAGTGCATTGTAAGACACCACATCCCTCACAATCCCAGAACTCTCCATCTCCCTGCAGACGTTCAATGCCTCCTCCAACTTACCCAGCTTGGCATAAATCGAAAGCAATGTATTGAACAAAACTCTGTCAAGACCAATAGCCGAATATTTCATAGCGTCAAACAAATTCAGTGCATCTTCTAATTTACCAGCTTTGGCATAGCCATCAATCATGGTACTATAAGTCACCACATTAGGTAAGATATTCTTAGACGGCATCTCCGACATAATCTGATATGCTAAATCCATCTGGCCTCCTTTACAAATGGCATCCAAAAGTGTGTTATACGTATATATATCCTGATCAATCCCCCTATCTACCATCTCACGGAATAAATTACGAGCTGCCTCCCACCGCCCCTTTCGACTACAAACTGCAAGGAGTGAATTATAGGTGATCCGATCTGGTTGAACTCCATTTCTTAACATCTCTTCAAAAATCTCATCTACCCTCTCGAACTCCACACCCCCCTTACCACACGCATCAATTACAGCATTATAAGTCACCAAATTGGGCTTCAAGCCCGAACCTTTCATCGATTCCAGTACCGCAATAGCCTCTTTGCAATACCCACTTCGTCCATAAGCACTAATAATGGCCGAGTACGTATAAACCGTGTTTCCATACCCTGCCTTCAGAGCAGTTTCGAAAACGTTCTTGGCAATCTCAACCTTCCCCAACCTACCAAGTGTACTAATCATTGCACTCGCCAATTTACCAAGCTCAGTTTTCCTCCTCTCCCTCCTCAACGCAAACTCAAAGCACTGAATGGCTTTCCCCCACTCACCTCTGTTCCCAAGTTCTCGGAGCAAGAACGTGTAATCATCAGACCCACAGAGCTTGGTCTCAAAACTAAGCAACACATTTTCAAGACCCACATCGTCCTTACCCGATTGAATGGCATGCTGCAGAGCCTCCTCGGCAGTCGAGCTGTGCCGAGAACCCACGGTGGTTTTAGGGCGGCCCAGGTGCATCTTCGAGACGAACCGGGTCGATCGCCGGCCTGAAAAAACGGTGGCAAGTTCGGATTTTGGGGGTTGGAGAGGGCAGAGAGACGAAAAGGCAGGGTTTTTGGAGAGGGAAGATGCAGCCGAACCGGGTTTGGCAGCATTTCGCGGCGGCGGAGAAGGTGAAGGTTTAGTGAGAGAGACTTTCTGAGAGGTCCAGTTGTGGTTTTGGCGGTGGGTATGGCTCTGGCTCTTTAGGTTTGAGTTTTGTGGGTATTGGTGGTTTTGGTACGGCTTTGAGGGAGTGATTGAACAGTGCGGCGGCGTGGAAGCCATTTTTTTATAATATATGTTTTTTGGAGGGAGAAGGGTAGCGGATTAACGAAGGTTTTGGTAGGGTTTAGTTGCAGCTGAGGAGGCCATACGGATATGGCGGAGGATTTTGAGAGAGAGAGAGGCAGGGGCAGGGTTAGAGATAAGAGAGGGAGGGACTTTGTGAACTGCGGTTCTGTTGGAACTCAGCTGATCCTGAGTTGGACTCCTTTTCGTTGCTGTCCTTTTCCATTCGGACATTGGAATATACGCCCCCACTTTTAAATTATTTTATTTATCGATTTCTTTTTCTTATTTGTTTTTTCTTTAAGCGTTTGGAGATTTTTCTTTGGTTAATTTCATAGATATTTTTCTTATTTTACAAAAAAAAAAAAAAACATATTTTAAAATTTGAAAATATTTGAAAAAATCTTAAATAAACAATACAAGGTTGTATTTGGTGCACCGGATAAAAGAAAAAAATAACTTTCAAGACTTATTGTTGACATAAGGGAAATACTTTCAAAACTTAATGGTGAGTTGGTTTGGAACGCTAGAGCTTCAAACAAGTTTGCTGATGGCTTAGCTAAAATAACTTTTCAATCTAATTGTAATTTCCTTTTTTGTGAGTCTGATTTAGCTCTTTTTCCAGAGAGCCTTAAAGACATTTTATGTTGCTGATATGGCAGCATATGGTTTGTAATTCCATTTTTGTGCTTAATAGCGAAGTTATGTTCATCAAAACAAAAAAAAGATAAAAGAAAAATATTGAATTATAATTTTGGGTCTATTTATTATCCATTGTTTGGTGCTAAAGAGGAGAAACATTCGGGGCTCAGTTTATATATCCTCCTCAATTGGATTTCTAATTCACTTTCTTTATGCGGGATAAGAAGAGGGGAGGAGGATTCGCTACCCGACGCAGAGTGGCACTTGTCTCTGCCTCCGGATCTCTTCCAAGCCTCAGAGCTCTTCACAAAATCAACCACTTTTCTCTGCCTCTCATAGTCTTCGTTCCCAACCTTCTTCCTAAACGCCCATTTAGCCATACCCGGCTGCAATTCCACGCTGAGTGTCATAAACAAATGAACAAAAACCAAATCAGCTTCCTCAACATCGGAAATCCCTTTGGCAAAAGACCCAAATCTATGCTCCTGATGGGTCATCAGGTAAGCCCAAGATCCAGTACTCAGCATTGTACTGCTTGATCAAAGGGTTCTTATGAAAAGGTGGGAACTTGAGGCCTTTGGACAAATAGGTCGACGAAACTCTCGGTCTGCGTTGGTTCTGAGCCTGGAATTAGAATCGGAATTGGAGACCAGTACTTGTCGAGGAGACCATAATTGTGGGATCTTGAAAGGTCTGCAACGTAGAGTTTAATGGAATTTTGGAGAAACTAAAAAGTGTTTAGAAAAATCAGAGATGATGACAAATAAAATGAAAAGGAAAAAGGAGATGAGAAGAAGAAAGCGAGAAGGTATTTCATGTTCTGTTTGTTAAATATAATCTTTTATAAAAGGATTGTACTGATTTTACGTGACAAAATTCTTTTTTACTGTAGATTGCACGGTTAGAGAGTTATTGTTATGATTGTATTAGAATATGTATTAGATAAATATAACTAGATATTCTAATTTATAAAAATATTTTTATAGCCTTTTTATTTTATTTTTTATCAACAATTATGATATATATTTGAATTAAGCTATATTTATTTAAATAATATTTGAATGATACTTATTAAATATAATTTAGTCCAATTATGTCCTGCATGAAACATAAAATAGGATAAAAATTATTCAATTTTCCCTTTTCTAATCTAGCTAAATCATTTTATCTATATTATCTCATATCCAATCATGTATAGCAAATGCAGCCAAAAAAAAATTGATACGTTAGTTTAAATTGGATAGTGATGGTGAGCATATTATAAAGTAACACCAGATTTTGAAAAGTTATTGTGTTTCACTTTCATATTTTGCTGTATCGTATTTATGTTAAAAAATAAAATTATTCAAACTTAATTTATTAAACTTTTTTATCAGTATATATAAATTTTAAAAACTATGGATGTGTTTTTCCTGTGCTAACTTTGGTGTCATATTATTCAATAATAAATAATTATATTTAAATTTTATAAATGAATGAGAAAATTTTAGATATTACATAAATTTAGAATGATTCTATGAAATATCATTAAAAAACGTTATTTTATAAAATTTTAGAAATGTAAAAGGTATACTTAAAATACAACTATACTGTAAAAATTCCCGGTTACCAAAAAAAAATACCGTAAAAATTTCCATTTTTCTTTTGAAAATGAAATTTGCGATTATTCGGCAAAATTTGTTGGATAACATTGACTGGAGTCTGGAACAGAGTGAGAGTCCTACAGGATTTGGACCATCAGTCAATAAAGTTAGATGCACCGTTTTGCTGACATGGACTTCATTGAGGAATTTAGGATGATAAGCGATAAAGTTTTTAGGATATCCCCCACGTGTTCCAAGGAATCTAGAATCAAATAACCCACTGCCATACAAATGCAGTATAAATAGAAACTTTTTTGAGATGTATAAAACTAAATTAAATTGTTTAAACCGATTTAAATTGTTATTTTTGATTTGGTTTATAGAAAATAAATAGTTTAATTTAGGTTTTTTATATAAAAAAACTGTAATTAACAGTTTAGTTTACAGTTTGAATGATTTTTATACTGAATCAATTTATTATTTATATATAATATATTTTTAATATGTTTTATTATTAATGATAAATATTTTTATATTTGAAATGTGTTATGCAATTTTTAGTATAGATTGTAATATTTTTATATTGAATTTTGAATTATAATATTTTTATATTGAACTTAGTACTGTGATATTGAAATTAGTTTGGACTTTAAAGTTTTGACTATATTATTAAATTAAATTTGGACTATAAATTAAATGATAAATAATTAATTTATATTTTAATTGTAGTTTAGACTTTAATATTTAGTTGAATAATTAAATTAATTTGTCATTAATAACCATGCTATTTAATTTTTAATTGGTTTATAATTTATAATATAAATAAAAGTGTAATAAAAAATAAACTGCGAACCTGCAACAATAAAAAATTGGATCAAGACCCAAAGTGCTTTAACCAAACCAATCTAAATTGTTCATCAATAGTTTAGTTTTAGTGATTCTGACAGTTTAGTTTGAATTTTTATAGAAAAATCGTCTAAACCAATCAAAACCTAAACTAGAATATGACCACTCAAAGACCCAACTTCTATGAATTTGTTTACTACGATATTATTCTGATTTTTTCTTTTTTCTTTTTCATATATGTTTTCTCCAAA
Source organism: Ochetophila trinervis (assembly GCA_003254975.1). NCBI lineage: Eukaryota > Viridiplantae > Streptophyta > Magnoliopsida > Rosales > Rhamnaceae > Ochetophila > Ochetophila trinervis. The sequence goes on from QANX01000328.1 coordinate 32,361, forward strand.
TAAGATGACAATACTAATATCTTTATAATTACCAAAAATAACTAATATCTTCATTTTTTTCTTTCTTATCCTATAGAGAAGAGAACCTTTCTTTTGATGAGTGAACACGCGAGTCTTCAAAGAAATGGCAAACCAAGGAATTCCAAATATATTTATTTGCAACAATTGAGAATAAAAAAAAATTGAGAGATTTGAATCTTGTTGTATACACCATAAAAAAGAAAAAAAGAAAAAAGAAACCAAACAAATAATGGATGCTCTAGCGTCAAATTCATACAACCACAAAAGGGAAAGCATAATGAACAACTATAATCACCAAGTGATCCGCACTTCAACAGATTAAATCACAGAAAGAACAATACTGTATAGGTCCATTTGTTAAACGAGATTAAACTGGATTGATCTGAACTATCTTACGTATATTCTTACTTAATTTGACTAAACTTGAAATAGTCCATCCAATCCAGTATAGTCCAATGCACAACAAATCCTATATGTCTACCTTTTGTCAAGAAAAATGGTATTCTAATTGCTACTAATGATCTTCTCCATGCACGGTTAGCTCGAGTACAAAAATTCAATGGGAGAGGAAAAACGGGATTTGATCCTTGATCCTCAATATTATCACACTAGTTTCTACACCCGCACAAAAGAGTGTTCAGTAAGTCTTTTTTCTCAAAATTGGCTTGCGTGCCTCTTTTTTGGCAGTTGCAGTGAATCCTGCTGTTTGAATTCCTACAGTGGCTTGGTATAAATCCTTCAACCTTCATCAAGGAAATGCATGGCAACGTAATATTTAGTTCTTGCTCATAAAAACAAAAAATCCAATACCCAAAAACAGAAAATTTTAAGTTTTCAAGGAAACATAACATTTAGGTTACCTTGGCATACTGATAAAAAGTGTAATCACCGAAACTCCAACAATAAGTGGAAATACCGGTGCCGGAGTTAATTCCTGCAGGACATGGAAAATTAAAGGAAAAGAAAATTTAGTTATTTATTCTTAACCTGTTTTGTTGCTCCCACAGGCACATTAAATTGTCCTAAAGAAAATGAATCAAACCTGTTTTTGGTGATCCTCTTCAAGGAAGTATTTTAGTGGGCCAACATGAATTTGGGAATTCTTCTCTAAATCAACTTCTATAATCTCAGATCTAAATTTGTGGGTGCTTGGTGGAAGATTCGACTGGAGCTGCAGAATGTGTTTGCCTCTAGGTAAGTCTTTCACCTGGAAAAAATTGGAAAGTGGAAGCGGGAAGACAGACTCAATCTTAGACATGTCACTCGACTTGATTTCCACCATAAGATGTGAATGCAGTTCCTCTATTCTCTTTCCTTCCACATGGCAACTTAAAATAGTTGTGTCAGGCTGTTCAAAGACCAGAAAATCCAATCCCCTGATATCCTCAGATCCAACCTACAAAAAAGGTACCAACATGCTCAAATCAGAGTTCATACACAATCTCAAGAAAGGTTTTGTTTGGAAACTTTATTCACATTTTTGAAAAAGTAGTTAAAACCACCTTGACATTTACAGAATCAGGAGATGCACGCTCAAGTCTATTAATACCGGAACCATCCCTTTCCACTACTTTGATTACATAGGCTGTGTCAGGAAGGAGTCCTCTCAGACGATAACTTCCGGATGAATCAGTCACTGTTTCCTCATAGTATCCTTTTGACACTGATCGGGCTTCAACTGATACACCTTCTTTTGGTTGGCCAGATAACATAGTGACCACACCCATGGCACTGAATGGGATTAAAACTAATTTAGCTTCTATGTAAAAACATAAATTAAAATTAAAATTGTTACACTAAGTAGTAGAGCATCAATGTTAGGGAAAAGAGATGGAAATTGGAAAGTAATCATTCACGCCAAGATACTGAAAAGGTTAATGCTCAAATATTAGTTTGCAATCAGCATTGAGAAAGCATACAATCAGTTCATAATCACAAAGAGCAAATATTTAATTATTTTACTTTCTTTTGGTGCAAGTCGTTCTTTTATTTGTAATTAACGTGTATACCATTCTCAAAATTTACATGGAAAGATATGACCGGAAGAGAGTAGAAATCAATGATACAGGAACCATCTTAAAGTGGAAAAGAATGGAATCGATTACATAACCTGTAAGCCACACGGCTGGCCTGGAAAACAACTTCTTTAGACTCCCCAGAACCAAGTTCTATGGCCTGTGCAGAAGGAGAAAAAGCGTACTCCTACAGAAAAAGTACAAAAGCATTGAGCAAAGCAATCCAATGAAAACTATGCTTCAGCATATACGAAGAACATTATTCATTTCTTCTCTTCCAACACTTTTCAAGCAATGTTGTAAATGGCAGTTATGAGTTGTTTCATCAGACCTCATTTTGGACACAAAAACACACACACACACAACTAAATAGTCTCATGATTTCATACAAAACTAGAGGTTGAAACTTTGTGACTGGAACTGATGTAAGCTGTTAAACATCAAACTGGAAGCTGTAAAATGATTGAGGCTGTTGGATGAGGAGATGTCTTTATAACCTTTGGATGCAATACTTAATTTATTAAATTCAGGCTACTTGGCCAGTCAGACATAAGGGCTACAAAGAAAGTTGGAAAAAAAACAAAAAGAAAATTATTAGCATGAGTTGTTCATTTAAAATCCCCACTCTAGAAGGTCACCTTTAGCAGAGGACGCAGATAGAAAGTCCCAGGAAATAAGTTACTGAAGACAAACACTCCACCAGCCCCAGATACTGAGTTGTTCCTATAGCCATCATTGCCGCTCAGAGATAATAGCACAGAAGGAATAGGTTCTTCAGCTTCATCTTTAGAATATATGTCCACAGAAATTTGACTAAGCTTCTGAGAAGAAAAGGAATAAGGACCAACTTGTTTTAAGTGATAGCCAGGCTGCACAAATCCAATAAACAAGGGACAAAATCAGTTGTAGTCATATAAAACAGAGATCTAACAACTAGACCATCTACGAAAGTTTATTTAATGACATTACTACTATCATTTCAAACCTTTGAAGCCTCAACATTGTAACTTATATCATTGTATAGAGGCCCTCCAACAAAAGAACCATCCATTTCCGTTGTAGTTTCAAGTACTAATTCACCATTCTTAAGTTGAGCAATTTGGCTATCTCCAGCGGCAAGAATCCTAACATGGACATCAGAAAGCGGGGGAGAAACCGATCCTTTAATATATAAGCCCAACTGACCCAAAAATGAAGGGATTGAAGCTTGACAACCATCATTTTTAACCAAAACCTGACACGGAAAAATTTTGCAGTGACTCTTGATGAACTCGTAAAGTAAATTTCATAGTTTCAAAAATATAGAGATCCTTACATGATGCTGTCTTGGATAAAACAAGATCTTCCCCTCATTATTCCTGCACATGTTAATTCTAATCATACTGAACAGTAATAGCAAGTCATCATGTCCATAGAACTCAACACTTTCAAATCAAAGAAAATATGTGACAGGTAATAAATGAAGTTATCTAGAAAAATAACTATACCTTGGATCCCGAGGAACAAAAACAAGTTCTTCCCCAAGATTAGCCCATAAGGAATATTCATATAAAACAGCACTTGATTGATCATTTCCACTGGAAGTAAGTGTTGATGTGGCACTACCTAGAAATTTACCCCCACTATTCAAAATGTCGACAATAAAATTCTCTGGCAACCCAGATACACCATCGTCAAATGATCTTGACCCAACATTGATTTGTCCTTTAAGGAGATATTTATCTCCTTTCAAATAAATAGGCTGTCAAAGAAAAGAAAACATGAAAAACAAAAACAAAAACAAAACGAAAAAGAAAACAAAAAAAGACAAAATTGAAAAAATCCTAAAGCATTTTACCGATGGGTTTAAAGCATCAATCTTGATGGATGAGCTTCCAAAAGAGATGCATGGATTAACAAAATGAAGTTCATGCACTCCAGGATATTGTACACAGACATGTTGCGAACCCTTCTGCAGTTCACATAGGTAAAGAAATAAGTTATGCATTAAGGTGCATTTCAAGAGCTTAATTAGTTATACAGATTTCATTATTGAACTTCAACGAACAGAGACTACCTTAATTTTCAATTTCATGGGTGAGTTATCTGGTTGAGTAATAAAAACATCTACATCATGGGAGGAAAAAATATTGACTATGTAACCCTTTTGAACAAATTCAATTCCTTGTACATCCTCAACACCAACATCGACATCAATGAAGCTCTGCTCCCAGCACCAATTATCTCCTCCAGTCATAGATTCTGGAGAATTGTGCTTGACCTATTTGATTAACAAGCATGCAAGTAGGCACAAAGAATCAACCGCATAAAGAAGCATACAGAAAAATGACCACATAATGTGAGCTACAGCTTCTTCACCCTATCAACTACCAGTGAAGAAAACAAAGTCTAGGAAGTTTCAGCATGTCAGCATAGAGTATTACTTTTATAACAATGCTTTGTCGACAAAGGTGCGGATAGCAAAAGAGATAAGTTGATATAAAACAGATCGTGGGAAAATATAGAGGTATAGAACAAGCACCATACCTCGAGTCTGTATTTTCCAGGGATAATATTTGAAAATAGGAATTCACTGCTCCCATCAGTCAAACTAACTGTCTTTCTATCTTCATTATGCTTATCAGCCAATCTTATAAGGGTAACTGAAACAGATGGGTCACATTTCTCTTTGCAGACGACAGTACCATGTACATTGACTAATGCCTTCAATAATTGCCAAAAGAAGGAAAATATATTACATTGAGAAAAGAAATTTTATTAATTGCACATCTATCAGAACAATCGAGATACCAAATACAACTATGCCACCTTTTTACAATAAAATAGCTGATTACTCATGTTGATATATAAAAGCAATTTTACATCCATTTTGTTTTTATGCCAACCATCATGGCAAAATGTGTACCTGGATGATGAAGCAGCAGGGAAATACCAAAACAGACACACTGAAGTGATCAGATTAGAAGGGTAAGAAAGGATATGTCAATTCTTCAAATTTACCTGAGAAAATTCAACATCCAACAGTGGACTTCTAACCGCAACATCAATATAAGATGGCAAAAACACTAGTCCAGAAGCAATCTCCGCTTTAGCTGCCAAAGCAGATAATCGATATTCACCTGCTGGAACCTGGACAATATGACAGATAGAAAAAGGGATTAACTTCAAAAGGGACAACTAAACAAATCAAGTAAAAAAGGAAAAAAACTATCGTTAGTTTACAATATCAAATGCTGTCATGACCATATAACTTGCCATAGAAAAAGGGATTAACTTCAGATGGGACAACTAAACAAATCAAGTAAAAAAGGAAAAAAGTTATTGTTAGTTTACAATATCAAATGCTTTCATGACCATATAACTTGAAACTATGGACCTTTTAATGGCAGTTGCACCAGACCAACGTTTAAACTCTTAAAGTTCTCAAAAAGGTTGCAAGCGGTCAAGAAAATTTTTTCTTCCACATACAAGAAATTTTTTTCTTCCACATACATCCTTCTACACTCAATTAACTACTGCTTGAATTCTATTACCCGTACATGTGAACCAGTAAATTTTGAAATGACCATGCATATAAATGCCTAAATTTGTTACAAATAACTAATACAAAAAAAAAAAAAAAAAAAAAAAAACCCTAAAAAAAAAAAAAAAAAAAAAAAAAAAAAAAAAAAAAAAAAAAATAAAAAAAAAAAAAAAAAAAAAAAAAAAAAAAAAAAAAAAAAAAACCCTAAGAACAGAAAGTCAATTCTCAAATAAAACATCCTATGTTATAGGGTCAACAGAGTACAGAGAAATTTAACAGAAAGTCACATTCTAGAGAACCTCAAAACTCTGGAATGAGTTAACAATCTCTTATCTCTTACTGCTGTTAGCCACCCTAATATTAAAGGAAAATAAATAAACAAAGAAAACAAAGATATTTGGTATCATTGTAAGTTATACCTCAAAGCAAAACTTTCCACTTGCATCTGTCTGTTTCACTTGAGGTTTTACATTCTCTGGTCCATGAGTCAAAGCTACCTACAGGTCACAGGTGTAAAATTAATACTTTCAGTGTGCAAATAAAGCAACTGAAAGAAGTTAGGATATGAGGTTTTACCTTTGCTTTTAAACCAGTGCCAACCATCCTAACCACACCACAAACATCATAAGAAACAGCTTTAATATCCATCACCGAAGCCATGTTTGGCAAAACCTGGATAAGAAAGCCATGGGAAAGAGAATAAGGCAGTAAAATCATTCGATGCAACAGAAATCAGTACAAGTCTAAGAAAACTACTTGAAGACCCAACATCTAATGGCCCCAAAAGGAATGGAAACTTTATCATAAGATACTTTACCAAATACTCCCTCAAGTTGTTAAACTTGTAATGCTCCTTTAGGGCCTCTATTGTATAGCGATTCGATGTAACCTAAATCATTCAACAACTTACAGTTAGTAACCTAAGATTATAATAATAACATCGACTAAAGAATAGATACAACAATACCAAACATATTAACCAGTATACCAACAATAATGATGGCAATGACAGTGCTGCTCATATCGAAATTAATATCAAATTTTTAATCGTAGTTTTATATTTTGTTGTTTCTTTTATTTCAAGTTTTTCTGTAATTCTGTAAGTTCAGAACTGTGCCTAATAAGCACATACAAAAATTTGGTTACAGATAGCATATATACCTGATCAAGTTTGTAATATCCTTCTCTATCGGTTATAGACCTTCTATGACCATCAACTATAATTTTAACACCCTCCACTCCCACATCATTTCCATCAACAACACGTCCCCCAACAGAAAATCCAGTTACCTGTACAAAATAAAAACAGATTTAGTAAAGTTAAAGTTTTGTACAATCTTAAAGTACAACAGACAGCATGAAAAAATAAAATCAAGATTATTTATTCAATAAACTAAATTCAACACATTAAGAAAATTAAATGTATGCACGTTCAAAACTAATACAAGTCTATTAATTTCAAATATATATACCTGAAATTTTTTAGGAACTGTCACATGCTGATGTTTAACAGTCACTGACATGACTGGAGGTGAAACATCAAATACTGTGTTTTCACCCTTGTAGTAAGGTACAAGCCTGTAACTTCCTGTCAGTGAGTAAACAAATTGAGGAGCAGATTCAAATAAATACAATTTCTCAGATTCGAAGAAGCACTATAGCATGCATCTCAAGACGACCAGACCCAGTTAAATCTCAATACTTGATGAGCAGAATAGTATAGTAAAGTAAATGAGAATAACCATATTTTTCACATAAGCAAAGGGTACAAATTGTGCAATTGATGACAATTACAAACACCAGCCATTTTGACATTTGAATAACAAATTTACAAATACAGATCAATTAGATTTATAGATATCAGTACTTGTATATTATAAGGGATGAAAAGGTGTGAATAAACAGAACGTCTAAACTAAAGAGAAAGCATGAAAAAACATCTATATTTAAAATTGAAGCAAATAGAAACAGAGAGGCAGCATAAGATAGTTTTACCACAAGGTATGGATGAAAACATGAACATCCCATGAGCATCAGATACAGCATGACATAGAGACTTTTCCATTCCAGGGGCGCTACCGGAACCTTGGGGACAATCTACCTCTAAGACATCATCGGAGCTTAAATAGACATGAACTCCCAATATTGGATTTCCCTACTTGAACAGAACATTGCATCTTTCAGTTTATATGTAGGAGGAAATAAAGTGTAAAAGCAAGCATGACCAAACAAGACATGTCAACAATCAAAGAAGAAAAAAACAGTTCCAATTTCAACTATTCACAATTCATCCAGTCAACAATAGGGGAGATCATCTATTAAATAATGGATTTTCGTATGAAACAAAACAAAGGATTTTCCCATTACAAGTAGAAACATAATGACAATCCAATTTCAACCAATTGTGTCTTATTAAAGTAAATAGCATTTTGTGCAACAGTTGCCTCTAAAATACAAATATAAAGACAATACATGTAAATATTACCTGAGAAACAACAAATCCATGTATATCATACCCAGGGACAAAGAAAATGTCATCAACTATAGTATTTCCAAACCCCAAGTCCACCTGCAGAGAGTACATTTGTTAGAATCATGGCTAAAAAAACAAAACAGTCTCCTAGTAGTAATAAACATATCACTTGAGAGGGAGGGAAAGGGTCAAGTGAAACAATGAGAAACTTCAAAGTAAAAGAATCAGACCTCTGTTGGACCTTTGGTTTCAACTTTCAAGCCAGGATGTGAAGCACGCAATTCATATTTTCCTGCACCAACAGGGCATTGATAAGATTGGTTTCCATCTCTTAGGAAAATAATAGAGAAAGAGGGAGACAGAGATGATTACAATAAATATTTAGAACAATTTCATTTACTAACATTCAAAAAAATCTGAAAACCAATTCTCAAGGAATACATGATAAGAAGTGTTATCTACTAGGATATACCACATGCATTTTTAACTTATGTTGCATGCAAAGAACTTTGCTAACTACAAATTTTTTAGATGCATCAATATAGACTCCTAATCTAAATGTAATTCAGGGAACTTCATACCTGGAATTATATTTGTGAACAAATAACTTCCTGATGATGATGATAAAACAGATGAAACAAGATCACCGCTCGTAGACAAAATATCAACTTTCACATTGGAAGGCCCTCCGTTTTTAAGTGCACAACTCTCTCCACCAATAGCTCCCACGACTCTACCAGATATTGTGAACCTAATACAGTTGAACAAGGAGGTAATTTCTAACAGAAATCCAGAGCATGCAGAATCGTAGACCTCCAAAATACATACAAATATAAATAAAACATAATAATAAAATTAATACGAAGAAGAACAAAAAGTAGTCAAAACAAACCCTGTAAACTGAAAGTTTATATCCTCATTGCCATTGCAGCCAGTATCATCAACAACAACACGAACCTGTAAAACATTTTGCATCAAGTTTCATGGCAAGGTAATTCTGGTAGTACGTGGACCTACAATTCTATTAAAAAGGTTGCATGATGCATATAACTTAACCTTATCCGGGTCCCACGACCAGCCTTCTGGTCCATTGATTTGAATAACAAAAGAACCCTGCAAGAGAAATAACTACAAATGAGAATCAATGAAGAGCATAAGCATGTAAGAGCGTAGAGATTTACGCATTTTGAACATGAACTAAAAAGAGAAGCTCAAACTAAACCTAAGCTCAATGCATCAACAAAAGGATGACAAGAAATAGAAAAACCTTATCATATACTGGAATGAAGTAGTAACCAGTAGGAGCACATTGAGTTCTATCCTTCACCAATCCATCCAGTGTGCGAAGCTCCACCTAGAAATACCAAATAGTAGATCTTCCTAAGCACAAATTCAATAAAACATGCTAGATAGCCATAAATTTGCACATAGAATTCGATGGATGCAATAACGTACCGTGATGTGAGAATAATCCAACTTCACATCCACCGGTTTCCTCGTTTTCATCAAAGACGTACTTGCCTACAGTATTGAGATAACATTTTTGAGTAATCTGCAGCTTGAGTAAACTAGCTCCAATAGAAAAATAAAAATAAAACAGTGAATTATTTTTACCTCGACAAAGCCACCGCAGCCATGGATGGAATCGGCGTAGGTAGCAGAAATTGAAGATATTACGAGTAAGGATAATAGCAAAGCGTCTTTGATATTCATTTTAGTTCGGGAGCGAGGAAAAGAAGAACACAGATCGGATCTGGTAATTTTAATTTACATGAAATTCATTTTTATTGTTGTTTTGATGCTTCGAGTTCGGGCCTGAGAGAAGGAATTTTTATGGTCTCTCCCCCAAAAGTGAGCAATCACTCGACTGACTGGCTCCTTCGTCGTCTGTAATCCGAGGGTTTAAGAAACCCGACCCGACTGAATGAATGAATTTCTCTGCCGGCCCAATATATTTGGGCTTTTATTAGGCTTGACCAATAAAGCCTTCCGATCCAATCAAAACAAGAGTACGCTATATATGAGGCACGAGTTCGTTCGTCATTTGTTAATTTTTCAAAAAATATATATATATGTATATATATTACACTAGAAAAATAAAAAAATATTAACAAATTATGTATCGTGCATTTTTTTTTTTTAAATGTACAATGCATTTATAATTTGAAAGTATGAGGATTTAAAGCCATACTTAGTTAAATGGACAGTAGGAGTGTATATTGTTTGCAATTCAATGGATTTGGCCAAAATTCAATCAATATTGTGAATCTAATCAAATCCATGTATAAAAAATTTAATTCAATATAATCTAATATTGATCAATTTGGATTGATTTTGTATATGGGTTTGTATCGGATTCAATTTTTATCAAATTCAATTTAATTTTCAATATTTAAATTTAAACAAATTTTATGAAACAACTTTATTAGCTATATACATTCATTCTAATATGTATAAAACTATAAATTATATAAAAATAATTAGTAAAATAACGTATCAATAATAACAATCAGAAAAATCATTATATAACTTTTAAATCAATGCACCAACAATAAATACATACTGCATCATCAAAACTAAATACTTTTTTTCATAAACATAAACTAATAAAATGAAAAAGATCCAAATGGACTAGACAACCAACAACCACATTAAAATTCTAATAAAAATTTAACATATTATATGTTTATTGGATTGGATATGTTTGAATTTTTTTGGTGAAATTGGATATGTTTGAATTGATTATCTTGACACACCAAAATTGATAATCGATCTATCCAATTGAAATTTTTCAATATAATCAAATTTTAATAATGAAATTAAATTAGATTGAATTAAGGTACAAAACCAATCGGTTTTATTGAATGAATTATTGATAGCCAAGATGGATTTAAAATGAGTAAAAAACAAAAAAAAAAGTCCATGTAAGATTTTTGTCAATTATACAATATATATATATTTATATATTTGTGGCTAAAATGTATATTATACAGCCTGAAGACTTTTTACGGCCTTTTTATGTCTATGGGGATAAGAAAATACTGCAACTATATTTAAGTTACTATAGTCTATTACCATTCACCGAAAAAAAAAAATACTATAGTCTATTACCCGAAAAAACCCAAAAAAAGTTGTTTTTTTCTTTTTGATCCCCTATTTCATTCCCAGAAATAAATTAGTACGCTTGCTCTGTTGTTACGAACTAACGAAACGATCATATCGTACCACTATTCACTACTGCTGCTGCTGCTGCTGCTGCTTCTCCTTCGTGTCCTCTTCCTTTACATAAATAAACCTTATTTCCAATTAGATAGGTATATATAAAAAAAAGAAAAAAAAAAGAAAAAAAAAAAGATATCAATTAAAATATTGGAAAATAATAACATTGGTTTTTTCTTTTCGCCATTAAAAAGGTTGGTGGAAGATATAGACTCAAATAATGACGAATGAAATGTGTTTTTCAAACGAACTTGCTAGGAAATAACCTTTTTTTTTATATTTATCTTTTAGTTATTAGACCGCGGCTAAAATAAAGAAGAAAAAGCTACAACCAGTTATACAATTACAAGTCCCTTAAATTCATTTATTACAAGGTTACTTATAGCATAAAAAGTTATATTATATACCAAAACTTTTAATCAACAAAAAATCTCCACTCCAAATACATGCTTCTAGGCTTTTAGCACCAACAAAAGAAAAACAAAAACTAAAAACCTATATTTTAGTATGTAATTCATTATATGCTGGGTGATTAAATTTTATAGGGCAATACTAAAAATATTAAATTTATTATTAATTTTTTAATATTCAATGTAATAGTTTATTAATAATTAATAAGTTAATATTGTGATAATATAAATAAATTCAATAAAACAGTATTAATTTATGGATAAAAAATTTAATTAATAAATTTCATCATATTATAATTATTATTTTTTAACCTATTTCTATATTAGTTTTTTTTTTAATTAATTAAATACTAAACATAATAAAATATTAAACTATAACTAGTGACTGGTATAGATCCGGCAAATTCTAATCCAATATGTTAATACGATACGAATCCGTCTGCATTTTTACTGATTTAGATTTGTGCATAACGGGTTGGATTGGCAACGGATCAATCCGTTATGTTAACGGATTTTAACGGATTGACCCATGAAAAATCCGTTAATGTGTTTATTTATTTATAAAATTGCCTAGACAATAAATGTTTATAAGTTAAAGTAGAAGATTTGAAAAAAATAGCATATTTATGATTTATGAATACTTACTCAACTTATATATCTATTTCTTATATATTTTGCAAATTGTATATATGATTATGGTATTTTAGTTCACTGTAAATATTAGTTTTTAAACTTTGTAAAAATGGAAGTACATTGATATATCTCTGTGTGAAAGCTAATTGATTGGATATATGTTAGAAAATAATGTCTTTTAACTTTCTATTTTTTTTTTCTTATAGGTTGGACAACACATAAAATTCTATGAAAAAATTTATAATTTTAGTGCAAAATGCTGTGTACAAGCTTCAACTATAATTTTTTGTGATTATTATTTGAATCAATATTCTCCATCTCAATTAAGTATTATATATATTTATCGTCTTATATATTTATATTTATTTTTGTTTTTTATTTTTATTTTTGTATATCTAGTGTTTTCATATTCATATGGTTGCTCGATTTTTGTTGCCATTTCAATGTTATTTTTACGACACAGTTAATTTTGCATTTTTGTTTTTATTTCTCTATTTTTTTTTGCATTTTTGTCTATAGAAATGTCATAGTACACTATGTTTTATATTTTTTTGCTATATTTAACAAAATGTATTTTGTTTTGTTATTTTTTTAATATGTATTAAGTATGTTATTTTAATTTTTATTATTGATTTATAAAAAAAATGTGAGTATTATATCATTTATATTTGTGTTTTATTATATTATCTATTAACTATTAATAAGTATTTTTTTATTTTATAAAAAATAAAAAATTATCATTAAATTTACGGTATTAACTAATTAAATAATGAATTATATGATAATTTAATAAATAAGTTTGAATTTATAAAATTAAATAAGAAAGCGGTTAAATTTGAGTGAAATTTTTTAATACGAAACGACACTGTACATTATGGATTTAATAATTAAAGAAAAAAGAAAAAAAACCCCTGTTAAAATTTATTTATTTTTCTGGGTTGAAGCAAACTAGTTTTTCTTAAAAATAAATAAATAAATCTCTAGTAATTAATATTCGGAAATGATAAGAAAATCTACAGTACAGATTATACTAGTCAAACTCGATTTTGATTTATCAGTGCCGTCTCGGGAAGCAGAAAAAATCCCAGTCACCGTCGTCTACAATGCTTCGAGTTCTGTTCCTGGTATCATTGTTTAGCTCCGCGTTAATCGGACGGGTCATATCCCACGAAGAGAAGGGAGAGTGGAGCTGCAATTCGGACTTGGATATCCGAGTGGCGGCCGGGTTCAGACCCGGTATAGTCACTCTCGACGGCTCTGCCGATGATTGGAAGGACATTGACGGGTTTGAGTTCTCTCTGTTACCTGCTCTAGACCCAGATGCTGAAAACGAGTATAAAGCTGGAAAAATGACCGTTAAGGTAATTTTTTTTGTAATTCAAATGATGTACGAATTATGCTATGCTTTCAAGTGGTATTTCAAAGATCAATTTTTTATTTTATTTTGTGAACAATGATTTGGCGTAGAGAGTGGATTGGGTTTTCATTGATGGTGTATTTGAAATTTGATAAATAGTATACGTGGATATTCTGTTTCAGGCTTTGCACGATGGGCACGATGTGTTCTTTATGGTGCAAGTCGATGGGGAGTACGTTTACTCGAAAGGGTATGATTTAATTGGAAACGTTTAAACTAGCTTTTACATTCGTGATTGATTTGATATTTTTGATATACTTGGTACGTATAATCTAGCGGAATGGCAAACATGAACTGACTAACGGTTGAGTCAGATTTCACTCTGTCTCCCTCTTTCTTTCGTTTTCATTATTTTTTTCTATTTAGGTATTTGTTTTCTTCACCTCTATCTTGTAGTTTTAGTTTCTGAGCTTTAATGGAAAATAAGGGTTACTATATTTTTGTCATGTCTTTCAAGATTATATCAGTCATGCTTTGTTCAAATTCTTGTTTCAATTTTGGTTGATGACTGGAAGAGTTTTTTATGGACATGTATTGGGAGGGGGGAATTTTAGTCACAGGTTTGGTCGAACCAAGACTGAAATAAACATTAGAGAGGTCATGGCAATGGAGTTTGCTTGTACCATTCCCATTTTTTTTTTTTCTTTTTTTATTTGTGAATATCAGTAGAAGTGCATTGTTTTCATTTCATCAATAAGTTTGATGCATTAGCCCTGTAAATGTGAAATTTGTTTGTTGAATTGGATTCGTTTTCTGTGGCTAAGTAACAACAACAAATGTCCGTCTATTGCCCTCATGTTCCAAATTGGCGAAGATGCAACCTATCATAGGGTGAGTTACTCCTCTGGCATCTACATACTACTGCTATACTGCATTATCTGTCTCTCTTTGTGGTATTTTAGTTCATCTACTTTAAAATTCAAAGCAATTTTTTTTTTGTGTTGCAAGATGGGTGGCTGTGCAGATGGACCTGATTCTTGCACTAACAAGACTTGCAAAGGCCATGAAGTGGACATTATGCACTTCTCAATAGGAAATGCAATTCCAGGAAGACTCTATGGTGGCAACCCAATTGACAACAGGAATGGAAATGGAGGTGATAGGTGATGTATTACCATCCCATCATTATGACTTTTCACAACAATGAGCCAAGTTTTGGCTAATGAATTCGGATTTATTCATTTTTAGATCATTATTTAATAACTATTTACATTACTCTGAACAGGTTCGGTCATTTAGTTGATCTTTATGCCTGGAACCCACATTGTCGATATCTAGATGGACTTGGTCCCTCAGGTATTCAAAAGGAAAAATTAAACAATTGCTCTTTTATTTTTATTTTTTTTGCTGCCCCCAAGAACCCAATAGAACAAAGCCATGTTTATACAAGGAAAAAAGAATTGGGCTTCCTCTATGAGGAAAGATCAAGAAAACACCAAGCAAAGTGATTTTGCAGGCACAAATCCACTAAAGCAGGCATATATAATTCTTGAAGTAAGCCCCCAAAGTCAAAATTCAAGTATTTGTGCGATAGTCCAAATCATGCTTCTTGAAGGTCATGGCACCACTATTAGAATGCAGTGTTCCAGTTTACAATGCTTTCTCAACCACTTATGGTGTAGTCTTTTTTTATCTTCGAATCATATTTTGTTAAGAAATGTTTTTCAATCAGAGTCCTCGGTCATTTCATTGCTTGGATCAGATCGTCAAATGTAAACTGCTTTCAGAAACTCCACCAAAGTCCCTTAAATTTCAGTTATCTTAGAGATTGCTCCTTCTGTTCCTCCCATCCCCTTTATATAATTAAGTTCTAATGACATAACTATTTGATCTTTTTATAGCATCTGGAAATGATACTAGTGCCCAGAATAATTGGAAAGGTGCATGGTGGCATAGCAGCTTCAATGTTCACTCAGGTAAAGTTATCTACTTTGTTAAATGGTTTGGTATTCAAATTAACTGTTACGTCTCACTGAGATAAATGGTTAGGAACTGGTTTCATTTAGAATGAACATGGCTTCTAGCCCTTACTACCTTTATTCAAAAGGCAGAAACCTCCCAACTTGTCATATGGAGTTGATGCTTGTCATTGTGAGAAATTTTTCAAAAGAAAAAAGGGTAAAATGGAAAGAAGGAAAAGGCAAAGTCTAATATTTTACATTGATTTTGCTATCAATATAAAGGATTTAGTGTATACAGAGGATAGAATTCATATGCTCTTTCTCTCAGTTTCTTTTGGAGAGCTGATATGAAGAAGTAGGATTCAGCGGATGACAAATGACACATAGAGATCTAAGGGGATGCCTATTCAATTGCTCTTTATTTCAGTGAAAAACTAAATCCTGAATTCATTCTGAACTGTTAGATGGTTTTAGTCCTCACTTGCCCTTGTTATACAACATCTTTTCTCCCTTCAATGTTTATCTTATTTACTTTGCGATTTGCAGGTTTTGTGGAGGAAGACAGTCCATATACTTCAGATGGTCAAAAGGGCACATATTATTTTGAATTCTCTAGGCCTTTGAGAACCATGGATCGTCTTCAACAGGTCATCTGCTTGACATTTAAATTGTTAGCTACCTGGAATTACTACCGTCGCTGTTTTGTTTTCAATTAGTATCTTCAATATGATTATCTTTTTGGTACACAATCTAATATCTGTTGTATGGATTCCCTGCTTAAATTACATATCAAACAAAGAAGGGTCATATACCAATAGGTCCATTACCAAATAAGCATTTTGTATATCTACAATCCATATTTACCCCTAGGGAAGATCGCTCTAACCGTAAGATATATATGCCTCTGTTATTTACTTATTTGATGACAAAACTTCGATTTCATTGCGGATTCAAGCTTTTTGACATTACTTAATTTCAGTGTAGGCCATTATTATGGAAAGTTTTGTTGATGATGCAAACTAAAACATTAGTCAAAAGTCTGAATTGAATTTTTTTTCTGTTCTATTGAAAATTTTGGTTGGTTTGTTTGTTTCTATTTCATAATTGTACTTGTATCTTTACTCTATATTAATACCTAGGTTAATGCAGGATGCTCAATTCACAATCGGCGGATCAAGTAAGATGGCAGTTGCATTTTGGTATCCTCTTGATGGAACACCATGGCATGGATCTGGACACTTCTCTATTAACTGCGATTGGGTTCCTTTAGATATCTCGTTGGGAAGTTCTTTTCTAACTAAGACAGGATCAAGTTCTTCAACAAATGCTTCAAGCGTTTTTGCCCTTCTACTATCAGTAGTCTCTTTATGTGCATCTGCATTTGTGGGATATTGGGTATTCAAACCTAGAGGTGTCCCCTTTACGCCCATGGAAAATCTTTAGGATATCACTATGGGTTTTTTTTATTGTACTACTCGTTGTGCTTGTACTTCTGAGATAGTACTTCCATAGCTACCACTTGATCCATTTTTTTGTTGTAATTCCATTGTTAGCTATAATATTTATAAGCTCATTGTATTTGGGTCTTTTTTCTCTCCCCATTTTCCTCTCTGTATTATCTGACTTAACTAGTTATTTCCTTTGAACAGCTCTGGATTATCTAGAGCCTTATCAGAAATATAGTTTGAAAGGTGGTATATTCCTTATAAGAAAGGGCGTGCTAATTTAAATTCATAATCAGGAGGAGAATTTGCATTATTCCTTAAAAAGAAAATATAACTAAATATTTTTCATTTATAGTATAAGAATAACAAGGTAAGAATTAGATTTATCCAAACCAAGATTAGGAATTTAAACAAACCGCTGATGTTTTGCGCTATGATTGTGAAAATACAGAGGCACACTATCAAATAGGGCTTCATCACCGAGGCTAAACTCCCTCAAGGCGTACTCTTTAAAGTTCCAAATAAGAACAGAAAGAAAACTTATGTATAATTAGCAACCTCCATCTTTAAATAGATAAATTTAATTTTCAATGTTCATCGGTGGTACTTACTTTTATAGAATAGACAAGAAGGAAAAAAATTACTAAAAAAGAAAAAGGAAAAAGAAACCCAAAGTAAGTTAATCTGAATGTACCCGTCCATCCCTTTCCTAAAAAAAACAAAAATAAAAACTTTAATCATTACTACGTGATAGGTTTATGAGCTGTTCCAACTGGAAACTATTACTTGGTGACCAAGTTACTTGATTTGCTGTCCCCAAAATCCTCTGGCTTCTTTCTCCAATCCACCAAATTAACCTTCATAGGAATAGGGATTAATGCTGTGGTTTATATCCTCCATGTAGTTTTAGCTTTGATCGGCTTCGTTGCGTACAAATCCTGAGCCAACCTTATTGTAAACAAAGACATGAGGTACTGGAAGTTGGCGTTGGAAATTCACGCGCCTTGCACTTTCATCATGGCCACCGCCATTAGCAGTCGGCTCCACCAACGAAGAAGAGACAGGATCAGTACAAGTTGCATTCCAAACGACATCGTTGAGATGTTGATTTGCTGCGTGTTTCATGCCAACATCATTAATATCATCAAAACCACCATAAACATTGTCCAATGAGTACGCCGTGTCGTTAATTGGGTTGTATATGGTCAGAGGAACAGCGTTCAAAGCATCCAAGTTAAAATCCCCCGAGTTTTTCCCGACATGGTCAAAATTTGACTTTTGAGTGGTATTATCGTCTTCCATGCAAATAATAAACTGATCACCGATGGAAGAGCCAAAAGGATCACGATCCTTCTCTTTCTCTCCTCCTCTTGAAGAAGAAGAAGAAGAAGGTGATGCAGAATCTTGAATAAGTTTCTTATTGATATTCTTAAGAAGCGCCGTGAACTTTATCTTCAAAGTTTCCAATTCTTGTACAGTTTGACATGCTTCAAACTCTTGCACAATCCATTCCTTGATGTCCATCTCTGTCCTTTTTCCTTCTGCGTAATTGGTTTGCCTGTGCTGGTTTTTTGCTGGAGCGGCTAGATAGTGATCGAGAACTTCGTCGGGCGAGGGGTGTCCAAAAGCATAAGGATTGCCCGCTTCAGAGAGCATGACAATGACAAGTTGTGTGTCGCACTTGTTGCACAGCTCCGAAGCCTTGCGGAAAAGCCCTTTGCGCCTCTTCGCGAAGCAAACATGCTTTTTCTGTCTTTCTTGTTCTTTAGCAGTCCTAGAGTTGTTCTTCGCCATTATGCGTTGGTTCTGTATTAGCGTATTGCGGGGTTTATATATATATGTACATAGGGCAGGCAAAGCTTTGCGTTGCTAAGAAAAAGAAAGGGTGCCGAAATAAGGAAACTCTTATTCATATAGGATTAGAATTTATTAGAACAAATATTTTAGTATTTTTATTAATTATGGCATTTCATTTAAATTATTCAAGTGGAATTAATTAAAAAATTACTTAATTTTTTTTATTAATATTTAAATAAATTATAATATCATTTAAAATAGAATTACAATTTACAAAAGATTTTTTTTATGCAATACAAGACTCTGGTAAATATTAACTAGTGTAAGACTTGTCAAAATTACAAAAATTTGAACAACTTTACAAATTACCTTAATAAAGAAAAATCTTCATCTATAATAATAATTTGCTTTTCTTTTTGTATGGTTGTCGTATTTGGTTCCATAGGTTTCCTATTATTAAAGCAAAAAAAACTGAAAAGCAGATTTTCTATTAAAGCTATTACAAATTTTTCATATAGCTCTAGGTAGATCCTCTGTTTCACTTTCTTCGAAACATCTAAAACTTGTTGGTTTTCAAGCGGTACATGATTCGAGATTTAACACCTGAAACAAAAGAAAACTAAAAGAAAGGGTGTAAAAGACAATTGGATACTAATGAATGAATATCATCCTGAAGATATTTATTAATAACTTTCATATAACAAAAAATATATTTATCTGAAAGTTTCATGCCAGTTAGCTCGTCTTCACCAAGCAGAAAGCCACAGAGAATAGAACTGTATTTTAGAGATTACAGAGCTGGTCAAACTCTTAGAACGAACTTGTTAACTTCTCTAGGAGACGATTTAGCCATTTAGGCATCTACAGCATATTTGCTTCACACTTCCAGATGTATAAATTATAGAAAAATGTTTCAGCGGACAGCTTTAAGCCCTAATCTACCTGGGGCAAACTATTTGAAGCAAGTTCTCAAGCTCAACACTTATCTCAATATCTTCCTCTTCTAACCTCTGACGCATCTCTGGAGCAAGTTTCCCAGCAGCTAAGTAAGTCTTCAGCAACAAATGGAAAGCATTAGAATTGAGACAGTTAAAACGCTTCAAAATTTGGCAGAACTTTTCAGCACTATCAACATCTTTCTGTTCCTCAAAATACTTCAAAAACGCACTTGCTACTGCTGGTGATGGACGCCAATCATCATCCTTGGTTTCGGAAACAGCTGCTTCCACAAAGCTAAGAGCAGATTCAACCTGACGAATATTCAAGAAGTAAATCATGAACATTTCCCTAACCTTGAAGAAAGGCCCTCTAGTCCTCTTAGTGGCATCCTCGAACACCAATGATGCATCTTTGTACATGTCATGACGGAGGTAAGCACCTATGGCAATGTTTGCCAACCTGACATCATAACAGGAGCAACAAGATTCCCACTCCTTAAAGAACTTCTTCAAGCCCTCAACATCATTTAGCTTTGAAAGAGCCTGAAGCATCACCAGGTAGCTCAAATTGTTGGTTTCTGGATAAATTGATTTCAGGGCTTCCCATGCCCTATAAACCTCATTTAGATTGCCACTTCCAGCATAGAGGCTAATCATAAAATGGTATGCTTGGCGTCCTCGAGGTTTCGTCTCTTCCTCTAGCTTTTTAAGAGCAAGATCAGCTTTCTCAAAAAGTCCAGCCTTAACATAAATTGCGGCCAGGTTCGTATAAGTTTTCCAAGTGCACTTGTCTTGGTCTCCCCTTTTCATCTCCTCTAGGACTCTTTCTACTCCTTCAATGTCATTCAGGGACGAATAGCTCTGCATCCAGATACTGTAAGTAAAGGTGCACGGAAAGATGTTCCTCTGTTTCATTTTTTGTACTAGCGGAGGAACTTCTTGAGGTTTGCCCATTCTTATATAAAGAGACATGAGATTGTTGAACGCCAAAGAGTTGGAAACAAAATGCAAGTCGTCCATCTTCTGAAAAAGAGCCAATGCTTTGTCTTCCATAGTTTCCTTGCAGTAGCAGTTCAGAAGAGCCCCATAAGTTAACCGGTTCTTTGCAATAGATGGGAGGCTGTCAAAGTAATTCTCAGCGGCATCTACCCCTTTGGTCTTGCATATAAGATCCAGACGCAATGCATGATCAGTGAAAGAGTAATTAATTTTCCTCATCTCCATCCATTCCATTATCTGCATCAAATCAAGAAGTCAACTGAATGGAGAACAATTCTTAAAAACCCTCAAAAGAAATATTTCTTAAAGTAAAATGAAATAACAACTTTCACCGTTTAGATTACTCCCTTGAGCTAAACCTATCACATATAGAGAATTGCTATGATTTCTCATAACTGCAAATTGTCACCACTAACAGAGAACAATTTGTAAACTCTTAAAAAGAAGTACTTTTTATCTAAAAAAAGAGGAACTTTCACCATTTAGATCACCCCCTAAATGCAAAAAAATGTCACCACTAATAAACCAAGCACTACTCAAGTTTAGTCCAAAAATGCTACTGATTTGATTTTTTTTTTTCTTCCCCCAAACAGATATAAGTGATTCTATTGAAACAAGACCAAACCTCAAGGGCATGCTGGAATCTGCGGTACTTGCGAAGTTCCTTGATGCTTCGCTCAAGCTCGAACTTTTTGACGATTCTACCCTCCATGACGTAGTGGTTTAACGTTTTCGACACGCTGCCTCCAGTAGCTCCCAAAGCAGACAGCCTCCGATAGAGCCGTTCCCCATTTGCCTTCGAACTCACCGCCACTGCCTCCGCCGCCGTAGAGAGCTGCCTCGCCAGCCATGCTGCTCCTGAGGAGACCAGCCTTCTACTATTCATTTTCCTCCCACTCAGTTCCTTTTCTATCTGTGTAGCTCAGTTAGGGTTCAAGATTTTTTAAGGGTTTGATTCACAAAGACGACGACGACAACGACAACGATATTTACCATTTTCCCTCCAAAGCGCAAAATCTTTGACGCCGTTTCCATATGTTCTAAGCTTCTATCCAATCAGGGAATGAAACGCTGCGTTTAGTCTATTATAGTAAAAAAAAAATAATAATAATAAATAAATAAAATAAAGAAAGAAAGAAAGCAACGTTTTAATAGAAAAGCATGTCGTATTTGTAAGGCGTATGTGTAACTGTGTTGGTGGCTTGGAGTTGGAGTGAAATGAAGCCTCTGGCTGTTCTTCGTCCTCCTATTTCTACATGCGTTCCATATCCAAACCCTCCATCCCAATCAAAAAGTCGTCGCCTCAAACTACCAAGTTTTCGCTTGCTGTCCTCCTCTACTTCTCCACCAGAGCCGGTGCGATTCTTCAATTTTATATATTTTTTTGTTCAAGTAAAATTAAAGCTCTCAACTGTTTCTACTTAATCTCTCAGGTAAGACCTGAAAGTAAGGCTTCACAGCTGGAAGAATACAAGCCCGGAGTTTTGGACGATTTGTTCCTCGACTTGTTTAGGAACAAAATGGTCAAGGTGGTTTTCTTTTCCCCCCGGTGCCTTAATTAATCTGTCTTATTTTGCTGTTTAATTTGAGAATTGACAGATGATTGGGTATAAAACTATACTATACAGGAGGTTGGATGGGATTCAAACAAACCCGGATACGATGGACTTATAGAAGTGGCAAGCCGTCTTATGATGAAAAACAGATACAATTCTGATACTAAAGATGCAGCGGTAATAGTAATACTCACTATCATATCATAAATATATTTTTCTTTTCGTTTTGTTTATTTTTGGGTGAAATAAAAGTGGTAAGTTGCTAAAAGTCTTAATACTTTAAGTACTTTATCACCCTGCATTAATTCACAAGTAATAATCGAAAAGAATATGAATATGAAGACATTACAAATAACAGGTACGAATATTGAGGTCGCTGTTCCCTCCATTTGTGTTGGAGCTTTATAAAGTGCTTGTAGCACCTATAGCGGAAGGAAAGGTGGCTTCCCTTATGGTAGGTCAGTATATAAACTTCTAAGCTTCCTATTGTCTTGAGGCAAAAAAATTGTCTGGCTTTAATCACTTGGAGTTACAAGTTGTTTTCTTTTGGCTGTTGTGTTGTGACTTGTGAACTGTGAACTGTGAAGCAAGGGTAACTGCAGTCACTTGTCAGTGGCTTATGGGACGATGTACGGTCAATTCCGTGGATCTACCAGGCGGAGTTTCGTGGAGCAGTGGGGTGATGGCCTTTTCCAAACTTCTTAAATTGCATTAACATGAACAAGATCCAATTCCACATCCAAAACAAACCACCTCTGCCTCTGGTTTCAGGTGTTTGTAGAGAAATGCAAGTACTTGGAGGAAAGCAAATGTGTTGGCATTTGTGTCAATACTTGTAAGCTTCCCACGCAGGTCGGTGCTTCATTAGTTTCCTATCAATATGAGCACTCTAGATTGCATTGATTGAATGGAGTTCTTATTCGGTATATATTGATTTTATTTATTTTGCTTTAATCAAGTCTTTCTTCATCGATTATATGGGCGTTCCTCTGCTAATGGAACCAAACTTTAGCGATTATAGCTGCCAGGTAATCCAAACTGATTTTTCTCTCAACTGGTTAAATGTTATTATAACCTTGTTATGCATTGCATCTTTATTAATATGGCAGTTCAAATTTGGGGTACTTCCTCCACTGCCTGAAGACGACGACGTCCTCAAGGAGCCTTGCTTGGAGATATGCCCCCATGCCACTCATCGCAAAGGAGTTACCCGAATGAATGTTGAACAGTGTCCGAAAGCATGAAGCTGTGCTACGGTCTGCCCCAACAATGGATTTTGTAAATTTAAGTTTTTTTTTTTTCTTCTTTTTTTTTTTTCTTTTCGGAAGTTGGGATAGAAATTGTCACTGCACAAATTATCCATTCTTTTTGCCACAATCAAATTTTGAATATAATCCTTATCCAAATTCCTTCCAAAAAAAAATTTGCTTAATATGATACAAAAGTTATGACGTAATAAAAATTAAAATCATACATAAACAAAATTCAAACTAAAACTAACGGTCCCAACCAGAGGTCCTCCGCCTTTCTCTAGGTCTATCTCTAGAACTGCAACAGAAAGAATATATGAAACTGATCAGCACCAACACGCATAAATAAAATACAATAAGACCACTAGAAACATAGAAGTAGAGAACTAACCTTTCCGAATTGTTCTGAGCTACATTTCCAGAGTTCTGACCGAAATTGTTTACCCCCGATGTAGGAGCAGGAGTAACTGAGTTGGTTGTCTGAGTTCTATATGTATCCCCACCTATTGAACCACCAGACACAAATCCAGCTAATGCTGGTCTCTTGTTGGCAGACGCACTTGAACTGTTACTCAAACCTTGACTCTGAGTGTTTGATGAAGCAGCAACAAAGCTGCTCTTGAATTGTGCCATCATGCCTGTCCTCAGAGAATTTACTGCTGCTGATCGACTAGGCAGATTCTGAGATGGCGCATTGGATTCTGGATTATATCCTATACCCAAACCATAATCCACTCCACGTACACCTCGACCGCTGCCACCGCCTCCCCCACCACCACCACCACCTCCACCTCCACCCTTCCCTTTACCTTTTTTTCCACCTGCACAGGGCATTACAAATCATATAGAAGGCTAGAAAGGGCTACCTAACATGTCTCCTATAAAACAAGCAAATATAGGAACCGTAGTTTCCAAACAAATCTAGTTAGCAAATGGCATCTACAATATGGTCCAAACTTGTACCTTTTTTCCTTGCATCACGTTTGGACCTGAATCTCCCATCCTGATGATTTACAAGGCACATGTCATTGAAAAATAGGAATATCTAAGTCCAATCTAAGATTTCATGCCAACATCTGAATATATCAAATAGGATATATAGTAAGGGAAAGCAAACACGGTCCAAGCATACAATTAAATGGTAAAATATTAGGTTATCAAGTTAAATATTAGAATTCACAAACATGAACATAACCACATAAAAAATTTGAAAGTTAAATCAGATGCATAAACATATGCAGATGCTGTTTGATAAAACTGAAAGATTACCTTCATGGCAAGATCCATTAGCTCTACAGACACATTCTGACCAGCAGCAATCAAACTGTTAACCAACTCACCAGCAAACCGTGCCTCTTTCTGTGTTATAAGAGTGTAAGCACTTCCATCTTTGTCCCCAGCACGGCCTGTTCTCCCAATACGATGTACATGCATGTCCATGTCTCTTGCAATATCAAAGTTCACCACAGACTTAATTGACTTGATGTCAAGACCCCGAGCTGCAACATCTGTTGCCATAAGAACATGGTAGATGCCGGACTTGAATTTTTGCAAAATCTCCATCCTTGAAGCCTGGTCTTTGTCACCGTGAAGAGCTGCGACTTTAAAACTTCTCTGAGTCAGCTGGGTTTCAATCTCATCGACTGTGGCTTTTTTTGAAGCAAACACCAAAACATCTCCATCGTCAATCATTCCAGGTAGCTTTTCAAGAAGCCAGGGCAACTTCTCAGCATCAGAAGGAATGACATGAACAACCTGAGTGATATCCTCATTGGCCATTCCCACCTCCCCCACGGTAACTCTTATAGGATCAGTGAGAATCTCTCTAGCTAACTTTTCAACATTACGAGGCATTGTTGCAGAAAATAGTAAGGTCTGACGATCGGGCCTGATCTGACCAACAATAGACCTAATTTGTGGCTCAAATCCAAGGTCAAACATCCGATCAGCCTCATCAAGTACAATGTAAGTTGCCCTTGACATTGTTAGTGCCTTCATTTTCAGCATATCTATCAATCTCCCAGGAGTAGCAACGACGATCTCAGATCCTGCCTTGAGCTCTTTGAACTGATCAAGTTTGGACATTCCACCATACACAGCAGATACACGAATCCCATGAGATTTTGCAAATTTCTTGGACTCTAAATATATTTGGTGCGCCAGTTCTCTAGTGGGTGCACATATCACTCCAATAGGACCCTCTTCTTTCTCAAGTTCAGGCTGATCCATGATATGGACAATCATGGGAAGAACAAAAGCAGCAGTCTTGCCAGAACCAGTTTTTGCTATACCAATAATATCTCTCCCAGAAAGCACAACGGGTAAAGCTTGGCACTGAATTGCTGTAGGTTTTTCATAGGCTTGTTTTTTAACAGCATTCATGAGTTGCAAAGAAAAACCACAATCTTCAAATGTCTTAATTGGTCTTGGTACATCAAAACCTGAAACCCGTATGGACAAGCTCTTTTGGTATTCAGCAACATCTTGCTCGCTCATCCCTGAAGAAAAACAAAATAGACATAAACGAATAAGAAGAAGACCAAAACCTTAGCAGTATAGCATAGCATGACTAGCTTAGCATTTGATCTCTAATCTAAACCATTCAACCACTTCACCAAAAAAACAAAACCACTTTGACCAGTTAGTTAAAAACCATGACAATTAGTCAAATACCATATAAATAACGGAAAAATTACAGTCCAAAATCAAATTTTGCACTCAAAATAATATGTTACATTCCAACGTTTGTTTGCTTATTGCACTAACCATTACAGATGAGCGACTAAAAACTAAATTTTATCAGTCAATAACTAAACTTTCAAGTACTACTTAACCAAATACAGAGACTAAATAAAATTGCTAATTCACTTCATCAAAAACTTACCAGATATTGAATCCTTCTCCTCGTAAAAATCCTTATTAAATGGCTCGTAGTCAATCGAGCTATGATCAAGAGCTGGAATCGGCTCAATCTTCTTCTTATCCAAAACCACCGGATTATCATCTGAATCGTACTCTATCATCCCAGCATCAACCGCCTTAGCCGCTGCATAAACCTCCTCATCGGAATCATAACCAGCATGAAGCGCTTCAGAAGCCAGCGTCAAACCCAAGTCTTTCTTCGCCCTGAGAAAGCTCTCCATCGGATCGTCTTCCTCATCATCCTCATACTTCTCCGGCTTCTCTACGGGCTTCGGCGGCGGCGCCGACCTCATCTCCTCGTGGATACCCTCCATGAACGCGTCGAGAGGGTCGATTTCGTCATTCTCAGCTCCACCATTACCGTTATCGCCACCATCCTTGGAAGTAGCAAGGTCCTCGTAATCTATATTGTCAAGGTCGGTGTCTTCGTAGTTGTCGTGGGCCTTTGCGCGCGAAGAAGGAGGAACATATAATCGCTGTGGAGCTTGTTCAGAACGTTCGAAGTTGTAGGTCGTTTGGCGGTTAATGCCGAAGCCTTCGAATCCGAATTTCCTCTTCGACATGATCGAATTGGTAAGGTAGTTTGCAGAATGGGAAAACCCTAACTCGGCATGGGGATGACTTCCGATTGGACAAACCCTAAAGGCCTAATTTCGATGTTTGTTATCTTCTTACTCTTCTTGGAACTGCGCTGTTTTACGAATAGAAGTAGAAAGCTGGCTGTGGCCGTAGCAGGAAACGAATTTATGCCGGAAGGAGATGAAGGATGTAGCAGCCAGTCTCGGTCGCCGATCACGAACTCTGAATCGGGATTCGGGGGGGCGGCACCAAATCAAATTGGATATGATTACCAACAAAAAAATAAAAATAAAAATGGATATTTGCGGACCGGGTTATGCTTGGATTCTTCGACATACATGGTTTTTATTGGACCTATGGACCTGCTTTCTCGGGACTCGGTTAACCAAACCAGGATCCATTAGTCAACTACCGCTTTGGGCCTGGTTTTGCCCAACTTATTTAATTTTTTCCTTTTTTTTATTAGAGAATATTATAAAGAGTTCTTCTATTTTAAATTATTCTTTAAAGTTTTAAATATTTTAAAAATACATTTTGCCATCAGTCCATTTTTATTAAATTTAACAAAAAAATTATAAAAAATTAATAAAACTTTATTAAAAATTTGATGTTATAATTTATAATAAATATATCTCTTTTTTAACTTTTCAATTAACTTCTATTCATCTAACTCATTTTCTCTTTTATTTGCATTAGTAAAATAAAATATTAAAATATATAATAAATCAATTAATAATTTTTATAAATAAATCAATTTTAATAAAATAACAATTTATAAAAAATATTTCCTCATAACAATTTTAGTAGATAACAATTTATAAAAATATAATAAATAATATGAATAATAATTTTTTAAAATTTTGAACTTAATTTTTTGAAATTAATAAAAATAAATAATACAGCAGTTTTTAACCTAAAGATTTTAAAATTTTATTTTTGAAAATTCAGTTAACGCTTCAATATGCAAAGCTTTTCAAAAATTGTTTCCTCTTTTTGGCATTTTTCATCCTCCAACAAGAGTGTTCAAAAAAATCGGCTAACCGATAAAACTAACCGATCTAATTCAATTCAACTTATATGTATTGGATATTTTAATGTAATTGGATTTGATCGGTTTTGAATTTTCGATTTGATTTGGTTTGATTTTTTTATGTTAAAAACCAACTAAATCGATCCAAACCGAACTGACTAATTTTTTTTTACAAAACATATGGCAATTAGTTTAATATTATTGGTATATAGGCTTTGTTAAATTAGTTTAAATTTTGAGTTATATTACTGGATTATTGTATTAGTGTAGAAATTTTGTTTCGTTTTAGTTTAATATATTTATTTGTCCTATTATATTTTTAATTATTTATGTGTTAGGTCTTGAATTTTTTTTTATGTATTACTTAGTGGGCACTTTATGTGTTAGGTTTTGAAAAAAAATCATAATTTTTTAAACAAAATTTAAGCACAACAATTTATTTGTACAAAAAAATAACTTAAATGTTAAATATTCAAAATAAAAAAAAAACTCAAAAATTAATTTTTAAAAAGTATAAAAAAATTAAATAAAAATTGAAGTCAAACCGATCCAATCCGATTACTGATTAGATTGGATTTAATGTATAAATCGGATCGAAAAAAAATAAAATCGATTATTAATTGGATTGGATTAGTTATTTCAAAAATAAATTGGTTTCGAACCGATGAACACTCCTACGTCCAACTATCGCTTTTCATCATACCCTTTGTTAGGTTCTAGCTTATTGGTTATTCTATTTCCTTGTTTCAATTTAGTTTCTTATTTTATTTTTCTTTTTAATTTATGCAAAAAAAAAAAAATCAAAATTTTGGGATTTAGGATTTCATTTTTTATTGTTTTTTTTT
>QANX01000328.1:61493-91333 GCA_003254975.1 Ochetophila trinervis
AAAAAAAAAAAAAAAAAAAAAAAAAAAGCTTTTTATGTTTGAAATGCTTTAAATTTATGGATATAATTCAAAATAAAATCAAATTTTATAGAGTATATATGATATTAATCTTAATTTTTAAACTATTTAAAAGTATTTACGATTTTTTACACTGCTTAAGAGAAATAATGTTAGGGAATAAAAAGTTGCTAGCGATTACAATTTAATCCATTTGATTTGATATCCGCAGAGATCGCCTCTAATGGGGGTAGGATTCCCCATTTAAAAAAGAAGAAGATAGAAGTGTTTTGAATATATACATTTATATTTAAGTTTTTTTATTATATATTTTAAATTAAATATATATTTACAATACATTTATACTTTATATTGTATTAATATTATATTTATAGAATACATCCGCATAAAATATGTATATTTTTATATTAAAATAAATCTAAAAAAATATTTTAAAAATATATATATTTTAAATAGAACAAAGGAGAATATACATCCTGATTAATTTTTCTACCAGCCTTTATTTCAAAAAAAGTGAGAAAACGGGGAAGAGATTTGGTGCATTTTAGGGGGCATGACGGGGCACGGGGGAAGCCATCTCGGTTATCGTTCTGCCCCGTTGCCATCTCTAAAAGTTGCTAACGGTATATGATATATATGAATTAGTTTAAATACTGGAGTATGATTTGAAATACGAATAGATATTATGAAGTCTTATCTGATATTTTTTTCTTTTTTATATAGATATTAAAGTCAATAA
Organism: Ochetophila trinervis; assembly: GCA_003254975.1. Lineage (NCBI taxonomy): Eukaryota > Viridiplantae > Streptophyta > Magnoliopsida > Rosales > Rhamnaceae > Ochetophila > Ochetophila trinervis. Next base: position 62,251 of record QANX01000328.1, read on the forward strand.
TATATTGATATGGATAAAAAAATTGTACAAAATATGAAATAAAATAAATTATTTGGTACAAATTTCATAGTTTCTAGTATTCATTTTGAAAACTAAAATATTTTACAACATATTTTATAGTTTACTTGCTTTCAATTTTTTAATTATTATCTTTTTCTTTATTTTATTGATTGGCTACAAGCTCAATATTATATTTGATGCCGAGTAGAGATATTTTAAGAAAATATAAAAAAGGCTAAAGCCATAATATTTTATATTTTTTATATTGCAAATTAAGCCAAAAAAAAAATTGACTTCTACGTTGTCCCCGCAGGAACAAAGCCAGAACACTGAATGATAATTTTCGTTCACATATTTTCATCATATTGTCCATTACTTTTTTTTTTGGTTGAAAACTACAACACGTTTTTTTTGTTTTTTTTTGGTGAATAATAAAGGACCTACCCGTAGTGGGGTCATAGGTCCAGGAGGTATTTAGCGAGTTGTAGTGGGGTCATAGGCCCAGAAAGTATTTAGCGAGTGGACCGACCAAGGCGTTTTTTTAACTTGATAGGAGTCCGCGATTGAAGTCCGTGTCACTAAAATCTCCCTCCTCCTTGTGCGGTAGCAGCGGAGATGAGCACTTGAGTCTAAATAGGGCTACCAAGACTCGAACCTCAACTCCCGTACTCGCAGATGTGAAAGCTCGGCTGGCTCCTATCACTGGGCTACACCCTCAAGTGCACGTTTTTTTTTTTTTTTTTTGTTGCGTAAGCAAATGTCTATAATATTTATTATTCAATTTTCACAAGAAATAAATAAGATATTGATATTGATTTACTTTGTGTAAAACTAGAAGCGTCCAAGTCAAATCCCAGATCTTATCCAATCAGTCAAAACTGCCCCTTAAAAGCGAAGATTACAAGCTACAAAGATTAAAGTTAAAAAACAAGAAGAGAGAAGTGTTTTGAAAAAACAAAAATAAAAGAAGAAAGTGATAGTGCATAAAACATGAGGTTAGTATCGTCTGTAAGATGGTAGGCAATGCCATTACTACGTTTGTCAAATTACTCAACGTACAATAACAAATTCATTTATCATGCTACGTATACAAATGCTTACGTGGATCTTCTTTTGTTAATATTTTTGCCAGCGGTTGGGGATGCCTTTCAAAGATATTGAAACGTCACCGTCATGTTGAAAATCTTACTCTGTTTGGCAAAACGGACCAAAGATTCATGGCCGAAACTCATGCCACGCAAATTCCGTACACAATTAATTTACATATATAAAATTATAATTAGCATTTGTTTTATTTTAAAAAAACTATAATTTTTTTTCAAAGCAATTATGAATCTTTACTTTTATTCCTACTGTTAATTCGATTTTAATGTTTTTCATTTTTTTTATGCAATATTATTCAAGAAAATATATTTAATTTTGAGTTTTCCAGAGAGAAGGCATTGTCCATTTGCGCGCTCTCATTCCGCGCCTTATATGTCAAAAATTGATAGGTGCACACGAAGACGTTTTTGCTTATTCCACTCGGACACAAAAAAGATCAATCACACGGTCAACGGAAGTTACAACTACCGCCATCACACTGTATCCCTACTCCATTCTCTGCAGGCACCTGAACGTATTTTTTTACCGTTAATTTGTACTTTTCCGTTAACAGTGCACGTTAGCCTATCGATGCAGTCTGTGCGCCTCTCCGCTTTCTCACGCATCGAAAAGCAAAGTGCAAAAAGAAAAGAGAAAAAAAAAGAAAAAGAAAGAAAACGCCTAAAACTATAATAATATAACAAAAAACCCGAAAATTAAAAGGGTGAAAAAGAAAAAGAAAAGAAAGAAAAGCTTCTCCGATACTGCAGTGCAGAGGGAGCCCAACGACATCTGACATCTCCACCAACAATCTCGAACGTCTCTCGCCGGCTCAAGTTCTTCTTCAAGCTCACTGAGTTATGGCGATTCCGAGCCTGAGTTCACTATACCGAGTTTGGATTTTCATGAAGCTATCGCCACCGTTGGATCCCCCTTCATTTGCTGTTTCAAACTGTTATTGTTCCTAGTGTCACTTTGTATTCAAGGTCTATGCTCATTGAAACCGTGATCTTGCCGTTGATTTGGTATATTTCTTACAGATCTGAAGCATTCAAGGTAATCGACGGCGTCGGTGATGGCTGTGAACAAAGGAGCTGTCAATAACGGTAAAAATTTTATAAATTTTGTTTTAAAAATTGTCATGTAATTAGCTCATAGCTTATTATTTTGAGTGTTGTTTGGTGCTTTGGTTGGTTTCCGAGAAAATGTAGGAAACGGGAATGTAAATAGAATGAAGTTGAAGAAATAAGTTATGGTTTGGTGGAAGCTGAGCTAACCGAAGAAAACGAAGAAGGATTCCGTTAAGGAAAAACTTTAAATTTTACTGGATAAAATGGAGCGAAGCGTTATGTTTTAAGTTCCTATTTTCTTATATTTTCGTATAATTTTTTTTTTTCCGAACTACCGAAAGTAAAAAGTGATTAAACTCTGAAAGGTAGAACAACTTCTTGATATTTTGACTAGAATTTGAAGTTGCTTGAGCTAAGTTACAGGTAATGAAGCTTATTGGATTGTTAATTTTTACAATTTGATTGTTCAGACGGCGAGCTGTTCGTTTGTTAGCAGAGAAAATTAAGGAAAAGGAACGGATATGTAATTCTGGTTATTTTTGTTTTATTTGGGGAAAAGAAAAGAAATAATATGCGAATCTGCCTTGGTAAAGTTTTGGAAAAGTCTTGGCTGACTATTGTTGTCTTCGATACCGGAGCAGTTGAGCACAAGGTTGCTATTCTGTAAAAAAAAATTATAATAGATGTGGGATGGGCGTTTTTATGTGCATATGGATTCATACTCATGCCAACTTGTAGGAGATGATGATATAATGAGAAACAACACCATTGAAATTGCTTTTAATGTAATTTTGAGCTATCATTCGGAACTCATTTTATTCTCAGTGGTAGTAGTATACTGAACTTCCATTTCTAATCACTGTAGGCATATTGAAAAAGGTGCAACTGTTGTTGATGATACAGCTTTTCCTGGGCTATGTAATATCCAAAACCGAGGCTGCTATAGCAAAATCTCCAACCAGTGTGCCTGCAGTGGCACCTGCTATGCCCAATCTGCCATTGCCGGCCAATCTGTCACCATTCCATAGACCCTTGCAAAAACCCATCTCACCTGTTGATGCACCCATTGCACAATCGCTGGCACACCCTCCTTTTTATGCCCCCCTGATGACTCCTGGGCACCCCCCTACAAGTTCTCGATCAAAACATTTGATGAAGAGGAAAGGCTTAGGAACTCCGTTTTCTAGCTTTAAGGATATTGCACCAACTCAGTCTCATGCTGGTGAATTGCCTTCTGGTTTAGCTCAGCCACCACTCTCTCCTACTGTCTCTAGTAAGTTAAGATTCTGAATAAGTATTTATGGATTTATCTTTTGTATTAATATTTCCATCATTTTGGATGGCTACTTTACCATCAAAAGCAGTGGAAGGATCATATAATATACTCATTCCCCCCTTCTTTAGGATTGTTTATTTGTTTTAAAAAATAATATATTAATAATTACCATGTGATTAAACTCTTGACCACATGTTTCACTTGATAATCAACTTCAATTGCACTATCTGATAGTTTTTCTTTGAATTTGCTACTATGCTGGGACCTTGATCTGATGATGTTGAGATGCGCATTAATTTCATTCTTCCAGATTGTTGCAAACCAGATACGGTTCTGAAACGGGGGAGTCGGGTTTGCCACTGTGTTTATCCTATCAAGATTGACCTTCTCCTTTTAAATGTCTCACAAAATCCTAATTGGACTGTGTTCCTTGATCAATTAGCCAATCAACTTGGTCTTCGAGTTCCTCAAATTGAGTTGATCAATTTTTATGTTCTTAGCTTATCAAGATTAAATATTTCAATGGATATTACTCCACATACTGGGATCAGTTTCTCTGCAAATGAAGCATCTGCAATAAACTCTTCGCTTGCCAATCACAGGGTTCATCTAGATCCTACATTAGTGGGCGATTATGAACTTCTTAATCTCACCTGGTTTCAGCCTCCGCCTCCATCTCCAGGTATTTCTGTCTTGCCACTTGAAGTTTTAGAATCTGGTTATGCTGAGATGAGCTATTTTGTTGTTTTATATGCATATTGCTTTCTCTCTCAGACTCTCTCTCTCTCTCTTTCTATTTATTTATTTTTTTCTTGTCGTTTTTGTATTTTTATGCAAGAACTAATTTAGAATGTGATGGTTCTCTTTGTGTTGAAAGTTTTACTTAGACTAATTGTGCTGGTTAAGCTTATCCTTGGAAGCCCAATGATTCTTTTCAATAATTTCCATTTGTATTTGGAATGAAATTAATACAAAATGTTTGTGCCATTCTGGATAAGGAAATTGAAATTTCTATCTGTAAAACTGGGGTTCAAAATCTGAAATAAATAGAGTTTACTATTGCAATTTGTCTTCAATTTTGATGTCACTTAGAATAACAATATATGACAATTTAAGGAAATAAATATACTGCAGAAATTCTTCAAAGTTAACAAGTAAATGGGGTTTAGGAGTGTGGATCCTTTTTAACCAGAATGCTATGCATGTGTTTGTTGGACTATGTATTTGCAAGAAGTCGGTGAATTTGGTGTCAGACCTATTTTTGTTCAAATAGTGTAAGCTAATCTAGGCCTAGGGAGGCCTTTTAGGTTCTGAAAAGTACCAATTTGTTTACAGGCGAGTTAGTAGTTCTTTTGAGAGACACTAGTCTTTTAGGCTATAGACTTAGGGTCAATATATCTGGTTTCTTAAACTTCAACTAATTTGTTTGTGAGATTTTCAATCCATCATGCTCTTTATAGATCTGAGTTGAGACCGTTAGTTTGGGATTTCTTAAAGAGCTCTAAGATCCACTACACAGTGGTGGAAAAATTTCTTAAAACTCCTCTCGTGTAGGGCATGTGTAATAACATAACTAATAGTGATTTTATACAATGTAACAAAATGTGGATTGACTTGACTTGAGCACAAAACTAGACAATAGATTTAGATTTTAAAATCTTAGAATATTACAAAGTCGATCTTACTATAAGAACTAAGCAATCACAATACATGTTAAATTAACAGCAAAGCTGAAACCAGTCTACTGAGATAATTTCTTAACTCCGTCACCTATGAGCGATGTGGGATAGCAGAATACATACTTCAGTACTAACATTCCACCGAGAGCTAGATTTAATATGGAAATCTGTTGTCTTTCTGGTGCAAACTTTGATTTGTTCTTAAATTTTGAATTGATGGTTGCCTTCTGGAAGTTATTACAGTTGGATGAGCACTAACATGACTTCTGCATTTGCTATATAGCTCCTCATGCTTCCACATCACCCGTGGAGGCCACACCATTTCGGCCACCAACTTCTACCCCCCTCAATGTTTCAAAGAAAGGGAGGCATTCAAATTTAGTTCTTATTCTTGGTATTGGTGCTGGCATATTGTTTATTGCCTTTACCTCTTTGCTTGTACTTTGTTTATGCACTTCCCGGGAAGAAAAAACAATAGCATCTCCAAAGGAAACAGGTACATCTAGCAATAATCTTTTCCTTTTAAATTTTTATTAATTGGTATTTCTCAAGTGTTAGGTTTGTAGATATTAATATTCTTTTGTGGTTTAATTTCTGTTTGTAATCTTTTGAAGAGATCCCTGTTGCTTACTACAATTGTGTTAACAACTTGTGATTAACATTTCAGTTGCTTTTATTCAAAACAATTCAAATATAATTGTAAGTCTTCCCAAGCAAATGATACATACAGAACCTTGGATGTATATGGGTATCCCTTGTACAAATTTATGGTGGACTGGGTATTGGCCTTGTTATGCACAAAGTACTTTTCGAAAAAAACAAATTTGAAGTTAGCTTGCACATGAATTTGACTATTGACTTTACAGCACCAAAAAAGAAATCTTAATTGGACGTCATTTTTGTTGATTTTGAATGACTAATCTAAATTTGTTTTAGAGCAACATTTTGTCTGTCTTTCTGTAATATATTTTACCTTTTACTCACCAGAAAAACAAAGAACTGTAGATGCTGTTCCTGCTATAGGATCTCTTCCCCACCCAAGCAGCACAAGGTTTCTGGCATATGAGGAACTTAAAGAAGCAACAAACAACTTTGAACCTGCAAGTGTACTTGGGGAGGGTGGTTTTGGCAAAGTTTTTAAGGGTGTTTTAAGCGATGGTACAGCTGTTGCAATCAAGAGGCTTACTACTGGAGGACAACAGGGGGGTAAAGAGTTTCTAGTAGAGGTCGAGATGCTTAGCAGGTTGCATCACCGTAATCTTGTGAAACTTGTGGGTTATTATAGCAGTCGTGATTCCTCACAGAACTTACTATGCTATGAGCTTGTTCCTAATGGGAGCTTGGAGGCCTGGCTCCATGGTAAATTCTGTTCTCAAATTACATATTCTACTGGTAGATTGACTTTGATAATACATCTTTTTCTACTGGAGTTATCTGGACCGCGAATTATCTAATTAGATATTATTTGACAATTTAAGATCTTTGACAAGATATACTGCTGATGTTTACATTTTACTCAGGTCCTCTGGGTGTAAATTGTCCTCTTGATTGGGACACCAGAATGAAAATTGCACTTGATGCTGCCAGAGGACTTGCTTACCTGCATGAAGACTCACAACCCTGTGTTATCCATAGAGATTTTAAAGCATCCAATATATTGCTTGAGAACAACTTTCATGCTAAAGTTGCTGATTTTGGCCTTGCAAAACAGGCACCTGAAGGCGGAACAAATTACCTGTCTACTAGGGTGATGGGTACATTTGGGTTGGTCTCATGCACTATATACTGCTTAACTTGTTTTTACCATTTGAATCTGTACTAATGTGGAGTGCAATTAACCAGGTATGTAGCTCCTGAATATGCGATGACCGGACATCTACTGGTCAAAAGTGATGTTTACAGTTATGGGGTTGTCCTTCTTGAATTACTTACTGGTAGGAGGCCTGTGGAAATGTCACATCCAGCTGGACAGGAGAACCTTGTCACTTGGGTTTGTATTTTTTCATAAATCACTGCCTCTTTCTTTTATCTATAAATTGCCACTATTGGTTAAAACAGATAAAAAAGTAATTTTATATTTGTAGCTCTTATTCTTTTGCAATTAAATCGTTAAAGATATTAATAGTATTACTGTTAATCGTTGGAGATGCTAGTGATAGTACTTGATAATAATATGGCTCAAAAGTAAGAGAACTGTATTTTGCTCCTTTCAGACCAGGCCAATTCTTAGGGACAAAGACCGGCTGGAAGAGCTTGCTGATCCAAGGCTAGGAGGAAAGTACCCAAAGGAAGACTTTGTACGGGTTTGCACGATTGCAGCGGCCTGTGTTGCTCCTGAGGCAAGCCAACGCCCCACAATGGGGGAAGTGGTTCAATCACTTAAGATGGTACAACGAGTCATGGAATACCAGGATTCCGTAACCTCCTCCAATGTCCGGCCTAATCTCAGGCAGTCATCAACTACCTTTGAGTCTGATGGGACATCATCAATTTTCTCTTCCGGTCCTTACTCAGGTTTAAGTGCCTTTGACAATGATAACGTCTCTCGAACAGCAGTCTTTTCTGAAGATCTTCATGAAGGACGATGAAATATTTAACTCCATTTTGTTTAAAGTGCTCTTGACTGCCCAATACAACAACGAAAGGGTCTTCTCCGTTGAAGAAGGGGAATTGGGGAGCGTAATTTTTTGATAAACGTGTAGACGTTGTAACTTGTAATTGTGATTGGTGGGGAGGAAAGAGTGCTTGTTGTAGTCCCTTGTGCATGACCATTTGTCCAGTTTCGTCCGGGCAGTGGTTTTTCCACATGGTGGATGAAATTTTGTACATATGCCTCATAAGCATGTTTTACGAGATTGGTTTTATGCTTCTTCTTTTTTAATTTAATATTTTCATTTTCACTTAAATCCGCTTCTTTCTAATTCAAATTTCAAGCAATTCATGTACTACCTATGGTCTATGTGTGGACTAGGAATGAGATTTGGGAATTAATAAGAAAAGGAATATAAATTTACCATTATATCAAGTTGTTAACAGAAATATAAAACCTTCTATTTTGCCTGCGAAGCATAAACATCTTATTAATTTCCTCTCTAAATTTTTTGGGAGGAATTTTCCACTCTTAGTTTGGAGTGCTAAATATATATATATGTTTTTTTTTTTCGATTAATTGGAATTCTAAATTAATAGAATACTATTTTCCCTATCCCTTCTCCACTTCCTTGCGAGGTGCGACAATGCCAAATATGAAGTTCGCTATTTTTCTTGACCATTTCCCTCATTCTCTTTTCTTTCTTTTTTTCCTCTTAGATACCATACCATTCCACCAAATATAGTGGAAAATCTATTTGGTATTTTACAAACCCAGGATAGTAACATCAAAATTATAGCCACTTAATATATATACATGTACAAGGAAAAATAAGAACCTTAAGAATATAACAAATTTATTCTAATTTTCTACAAATTATTAACAAAAGCAAATTCATCGATCTGTGCGATATTTTAAGTAAAATTTGCATGGCAATCCTATTATCGTGCATGCCCATTCATTCACCTTCCATATTTTTACTTGTAATTTTTTTTATGAATATTATTATTTTTCTTCTTATATTTCCCTCATTGATCATCTCCCAATTAAGGCTAGCTTCCTCTCTGTCTCTCCTCCTGTGAAAAAAGAAAAAGAAAAAAAAAAGAATCTTACTCAACGAAGAGAGAAGAGAGACATTAATTATAATGGCGTTCAAGTACTCTTGCACCCTCCTCCTAATTACCTTCTCTTCCATACTCGTCCTCTCTCCTCAAGCCCTCGGCGACTTCAACATTCTTCCCAACCTTCGTTTCAACATCCCATTCATTTCCCATTCCAACAGCCACGTGGACGACGTCCCTGCATCAATTGCCCCAGCTTCAGCCCCAGCCTCAGCCCCCAAGGCTTCGGAAGAGCAACCCATCAAAAACCCATTTTCCACGGTGGTCTCGAACCCCTCGGCCGTCGATCCCGTGGTGAAGAAAATCTGCGACTTGACCGAAAACCCGGGTCTCTGCTCCAACTCCATCGTCCCCTTCATGCACGGCCAGGCCGACCCGGTGGCGGTCCTCAAGACCGAGATCCACGCGGCGCTGAACCTCACCCAGAGAGCCGTGACTGTGATGAAGAGCATGGTGGAAGACGCTTCCACGTCATCCATGATGACCGAGTGCCTAAAAGTTTGCGTGGAGAGCTACGGGTACGCTGTGGACGACCTGAAACAGGCAATGAAGGCCATGAACGAGCACGACATGGGGCTTTTGAAGAGCGTGCTTAGCAGCGTCATTACTGAGATTGGCACTTGCGACGATACTTTCGCTGAGACACAAGGCCTTGAATTGCCGTTGCAGGAAGAGGTTGTCGGGACCATGCACAAGCTTGCTGACAACTGCATGGATATTTCCACCTTGTTGAATTAGAATTAATGTCTGCAAATATTTATATATTTCATTTTCATGCAGGAGAGGCCAGAGACACAGAGAGAGAGAGAGTTGATTTTTTAATTTTATTTTTTTTATTTGTATTCTTTATCCATGCATCGATCTGTCATTGTTAATTTGCTGCTAGCTGCAAACGATTAAGAGAAGGGTCAGAGGGGATAAATTTATATATTTTTATAAATGCACGTTTTGAACCGATTGATTATATTGCTTCGTTTTTATTCAATTGATCTTTTTCTCATCCGTATATATTATTATTAACTCTCTCTCTTTATTTGAGAACCCTGATTATATGTTGAATTAATGTAAAATTTATATTATTAGATTGAGCCAGCCGGTTGGCAAAATAGTTTCTGGTTCCATGGACGCATGTACATGTCAATCATTTTTAAGCAGAAAACGGAAGAGAGAAAAATAGAGATTATACATATCCCTTTCTTTTGTAAATGATAAGCAGTGATTTGTTTACATGTTTTTCTTTTAGATATCTGAAAAATGCAACCGCATATATCTTTTCCAACATTGTAGCCTAAGATTTCTTTTTTTCTTTTTTTCCTTATTACTATAATTTAGACAGAATTAATTTGTATTCATTTCATTGTAATTGTTGAATTAGATCAATTTGTATTGTAATTTTTCTTTAAACTATTATGTCTTGTTTGATGATGTCTTACTACATTGCAACTTCAATGAATTTACTGCTTACAAAGACCTCGATTTCGACTTGATATTCTCAAAACAATTATAAATCAGATAAGTACATAACTATCTTTATCAATTAAAACAAGCACAACAAAAAAAAAAAAACCAATAAATAACTAAATCTAAATTAGAAAATAAAGAAAAATAAGTTATACCAAAAAAATTACAAAAATAATAATAAAAAACTTATTTCAAATTTCTGTAACAGTACAAGCTTAAATTTCTATAACGAATCAAATAAAAAAAATAATAAATTTATATATATATAAATATTACAAAAGTTCGTACAAAAGTTATTTTCAAAATTGATTTTTTCATTTTTTATTTTACAAAAATTTAAAAAAAAATTTAAAAATTTTAAATTCATTTATGGTTTTTTTTTTTTAGTTTTTAGTATAATTAAAAATAAAATAAAAATTAATTTTAAAAGTAATTTATTATGCACGTGATTTGTAAGTTGAAAAAATTTATCAATTTTAACTAAATTGGACCAAAATGTAATTTTTTTCAAACTAGATACCAATTGCACAAATTAATTATAGAGACTCCTATATGAATAAATTCAATTTTAAAAAATAATCAAGTGCATTTAGACTTAATTTATTTCATTTTATTATTTTTATTGTATTCATGATAATTCTAGTCATATTTCCAAGTATATTTTATATATATGGTGCTCATTTGACAAAATATTTGTATTTGAAGTGTGAGTACATATTCATTTTATTTATTATATGCAACTGACATAAATTTGGTTATAAAAACAAATTTAAACAAGAAACTAAAATAAAAAATTTCTTTCAAATACAAACATCTAAATAATATCCGTCCGTCTGGTGGTAAAAAAAATAAATTGAAAATCCTCTTTCCATTTTAGTTTAGAGTATATTGTGCTCTTTAAAAAAATAAAAATAAAAATAAATAAAAATAAAAATAAAAATATCATCTAATCAAATGAACCCGATGATTAAATAATTTAGAGTGGTTTGGTTTTATAAGTAAAATTAAACCAGCTAATATATTTTATTATTTTATAATATCAAATTTATATAATAGCTCTGCAGAAATCAGCTTCAAAAAGAACTTATCATGGCAGTTGGATAATTGAACACCGAATCAAATTCATTAATTGGCCCACAAAAGGTATTATCCATTAATTTTCACCTAAAAAAAATGGTCAATTAGTTAATTATCAGAAGTACAAATTAATAGACAACGGACATGTGTATAACCACATGGAATAGAATAATAGAGAGAAGCCACTAAAATAAGCTGATGGTGCGCAGAGTCTTAAGCTACGCATATACTTGCAGCGTAACCGTGTGTAGAAGAGAGGGGGGAAATAAAATGGAAAGGCAAAGAAAGAGAGAGATTTTAGAGAGAAGGAAAAGAAAAGAGAGAGAAAGAGTTGAGTTACTGAGTTGGGATCAACCGAGTTGGAGTGACCGCATCAACAAAGGCTCTAATCCAAAAAACCCACCAAAAAACACGAAAACCACAGGGGGGGGACTTGGGCTTTGGGTCTGGGGGTGGTGTGGAATTAGCAAAAAAATGGTGAACAAGAAGATTATTAGTCCTCCTCCTCTTCTTTACCACCGCCTTCTTCTTTCTCTCTCATCCCTTATCATTCTTACCAAAACTTGGTTAACCCTAATTTCCAATTCCCTTCTCCATCTCTTACCTCACTTTTCTTTTTACAAAATCCCCACAACCAAACACCATCTTAGTCTCTGCTCACAACCTAATTCCTTTTCTCGACAATTCTCTCTCTTTGTTTCTCCTTTTCTTTTCTTTGCCCTATTCTCTCGCCTTCGCCACTTGGGTTTCATCCTTTTTATTTTTATTTTTTTCCTTCTGAAGGAAGGTCTTTTATTTCTATTTACACGGCGGCGTCTGGTGCTTCAGTTCTCTTCGAACAATAAGGTTCTGGATCGGTCTTCTATCTCACATTTTTCTTTGCTTTTTTGGGATTTTCCTGTTTGAGCATTTCGTTTATTCTCTTTTGGTGGCTATGGGTCTGTAATTGCTTCTGGATTCCGGTTTTTCTTCGTTTATTCATGTGTCATTGTGTGTTTACCAGTGTTTTCCGTGGGTTGGATTATATCTTCTTTCAGTGGCTGTTTCAGTTTTTATTTATTTATTTTTTAATGTGTTTTTGATGTTTCAGTGTGGGAACGCTTTTGATATTATATGTTTTATCAGGGGATTGATTTGATTTCTTCAAATTATGTTCTTTTTATAGAATGCTGGATTGATATATGATTTTGTTATTTGATTCGTTTATTTGGTTACTTTGCTTTTAATTTTGCTGCTTTCTTATGGGATTTTCCCTTATTTCTTAATTTTTCGCTTAAATTTTTTTATCCTTGGATAGGATCTGTTAGCTATTGAGACTTATTTTTGTGGGATTATGGATTCTCAATTCTATTGTTGTTCTTGTGGCTATCATGCAATGTATATTTTAGATTTTCTTCACCATTCAATAACTTGTTACTTTTATGCAACGTGGAGATACACTTCCTCAACTTATTTGTATTGGTTATAATACTTATTCGTGTTTCCTTATTTCTGTGATGTAGGTTTTTTGACTTTTCTGGCGTTCGTGTTTTATTCTTTTGTAATGTACTGAGAAATAGTAAAACAAGAACTTTGATATCTCATTAATGGAAGAGATTGGTGGTACTCATCGATTGGATGGTATCGGCAATGCTATTAGGAAGAAGAGGAGCCAAAATTCACGCCGACCTCGACCTGATTCACAGCCAAATAGTGAAACTCATGATCTCTCACCCTTGTCATCGTCACCACCTTCGGATGATGTGAATAAGGCTTCTAGTGATGAGAATCCTGGTTGTGATTCCAACTCAAAGAGGAAAGAGCTAAGTCTTAATCAATGTATGTCCAGGGTTTCTTCTGCTGCAAGTGTTGATAGTGAAAAACTCCATAGAAAGGATAGAAGGGATGGAGGGTTCAATGCATTTTACAGTAACGAGCCTGGACGAAGTGGGTTTAATAGCAAACGATCTAGTGAAGGTGTCCTTGCCCCTGCTAACTGGAAAAGCACAATTGTTGTTAAGGACGGTTTTGAATCAGAATCAAGAAGCGCAGATGCATCTAGTGGACATAATGATGAAAGTCCAAGTTCTAGGCAGTCAGGAGTCTTGTTAGATGGATTTGGAAATGAGAGCAAGGTTAAAAAAGTTAAGCTCAAGGTTGGTGGTGTTATACGAACAATTCAAGCTAACTCTGCATCCAATGGTATACAAGGGAGTGGATCTTCTGTAAAGAGTTCTCGAACCTCAGATGCCTCTAGGCTACGGCAGAACCATAGTATTCAGGTATTTAACTTTGGCCTTGTTAGTTTTTGTCAGAAAGTACAATAGCCAGTTACTATTTTCAAGAAGAAATTCATTTTTTTGTTGGTTACAAGGATTGCAAAGAATCCAATTCTTAATTGTAGATGAATTTCCTATTAAAGTCTACTATAAGAAAAGTTTCATTTGCAATACGTTTTAATGACTACTTTCTTAGTTATATAATCAGGAATAATCTGATGGATTTGCAGCTGACATATGTGGAATTACTTGATTGGATAACTGGAAATTTAAAATTTACTTGTATGGAACAGTATCTTTTGTATTAATATTTGCATATTTCATCACATTAAATGCTTGTAATACTGTCCGGATCTGATTTGATCTTTTCCCTGACTAAATGTTTTATTTGCAGGCAAATTCGGATGATAATACTTTCCCTTCAGATAAGAGGAGTGGCTTACAAGGAATTCCATGGAAAGACTTTTCAAGAGGTGGTTTTAGTCTTGGGAAGGATGATTCTTTGATGGGGAAGATGTCCGGTAAGAATGCTACTGGAAGGGAAGGGGACAAGTCTGAACCAGTGCGTAAAAGCAAGCGAGTCCCTAAGAAGCGTCTACTTGATGGGGATTTTGGTGATGACAATGAGGATGATGAGATTCGGTACCTGGAAAAATTGAAGACTTCAAAAGTTGCAGGGTATAAAGAAGATGATGAAGAATCAAGCAAGAAACATAGGAAACTTTCTGCTGTTTCTAATATTGAAAATATTGGCTCGTCAAGGTTGGCAAAAGACAGTAAGAAGAAATCTAGGTCAGATAGATTATCTGTGGACACTGATTATGAGGAAGAAGACTCGATTTCTGATGGTGAACTTGATGGTAAGAAGAAGAAGCAGAGGAAGGAAGCTGTTGACTCATTGATAGACAGTAAAAGGGAAATGACGCTGACAACTCGTCAACGGGCGCTTCAGTCTAGCAAAGATGCCTCTTCAGCACCTGGTGCAAGCTTAATTGAGTTTCCAAATGGTTTACCACCTGCTCCTTCTAGAAGTGAGTGTTCTACATTGCTTTATCTCAGATAGTTTTAACCGTTTCTACTAATTTAATGGTAGTATTATTAACCATAAATTTCTAATTTTGGATTAATTTTTATGGTCATAGAGCAAAAAGAGAAACTTACAGATGTGGAGCAGCAACTGAAGAAAGCTGAGGCTGCCCAGAGACGTAGGATGCAAGTTGAGAAGGCTGCTAGGGAATCTGAGGTTTGTAAAGTTTGTCTTCCTTAAGTTGTTTCGGAGCTTTAAGAAGAGGCATTCTAGCTTACTTAGTCTGAGTTTCTTGCAGGCTGAGGTTATTAAAAAAATACTTGGTCAAGATTCCAACAGGAAGAAACGCGAAGACAAAATAAAGAAGCGCCAGAAAGAATTGGCTCAGGTATTGAAAGTGTTTGATGAACTCTTTTTTTATTATTTTTTTTATTCTCTTGGCTGGTATTGGGGCAACATATAATAATAAACTTGTATCATTTCATGGTGTTGCAGGAGAAGGCTGCTACTGCTTTAGCACTTGCATCAAATACCATCAGATGGGTGATGGGTCCTACTGGGACTGTTGTGACATTCCCCAATGAATTGGGCTTTCCAAGCATATTTGACCCCAAACGTTGCAGGTAGGAATTATCATCCTCCTGCATTCTCATAAAATTAAGGACTTTATGCTCATCGTCTCCTTTTTGAATTTTCAGTTACCCTCCACCTCGTGAAAACTGTGCTGGACCATCATGTACAAACCCATACAAGTATCGGGATTCGAAGTCGAAGCTTCCCCTTTGCAGTTTGCAGTGCTATAAGGCAATTCAGGAAAAGATGCTGGCTGAAGCTAGTTGCTAATGCTGCCAACGATCTTGTTCTAGGCTTAATTTTTTTGTATTTTTGGAGGCTGGAACACATTGTTTTTCTTCTTCTATTTAACGCAATATAGAGGAATATATATATAGGAGTAAGTATAGATCGTTGGGTTTCTGTAATATAATCCTTTTAGAAATATATATATATATATTATATAATATTTCCCTACAACTACTTAAAAAAGAAAGAAAAAAACCATATCTTGTGGACCAGATCAAATTTTGAACGAAATTAGGTAATAATCTGGCCTTGTATTAAAAGCTTACACCGTTGGGAACTGTTTGTACTTGTGCTATATTAATCGGAGGTTCTAGGCTTTTGAAGAATTCAGGCTCATTCGAAATTGAAAAACATACAGATAGGGATTTTTGTATGAATATCCACTTCGCTACTAAATTTACTATCGATATCTACTATTTTTTATTTAGTTATTTATGTTTACTTTATCAACTACATATCTATTTAATCAATTTTATTCCTCTTTAAATTTAATTCACATATCTATTTTAATTACTCTATTTTTTGTAAATAATTTTCATTTTTTCTATTCGGCATGAATCTATTTGTGTTTTTCAAAGTTTAGTAAGGTAATTTGTATATTTTTTATTTAAGAATAATGAAAATGTGTGTATTAATTGATGTGCATGCTCTATTAGTTTTTTAAAGATTACTAAACTGAAAAGAAAAAAAACAAATAAAAACATGAAAATTTGAAGTTGAAGATGATAAAAATTGATTCGCCTGACTTATGTCGGTATGTCTATTTTTGGGTAGGATTTGCACTGCTCTCACACTTTTTTCACTCTACGTGAAGCTTCACTGGCCTATATAAGAGCAGTGTGAAGCTTGTTGGGCGGGCTATGAGGCATATTGTACTTGTCAGATGCTTTTTTTTTTCTTTTCATTATCAGATCTATTTTTTATCTTCTAATTAATAAATTTATTATATCTATTTAAAAGTTTTTAAAAATTAACAAACACAAAACCCAGAACCTGTGGCTCTCCTTTTTAATAGCCCTGGTAATAGGCTTGTGGACCTCTTCTTGCGGTTCTTTTGTGGTGAAGAAGCATCGACAGAACCACTACCTTACCTTTACTTTTATATGCTATGGGATTAAAATGAGATTTAGTAAATGAGTTTGAAAATGAAAATAGTTAAGGAAAATAGTTTGATGAAGATATTTATATGGTCACTGTAGATGGTGAAAGGGCAATAACTTTAAGAGAATATTTTTGTATTCAAATAAGCACGTCACTTTTTAGAAAACACATTGCCTTTTTGTATTCATGATCTCAAACGGTGCTTTTTTGTATTCTGGATAGTCTTGATATCGTCTAAAAATTGCACATACAGCCCAAAGTAAAGGCGGTATATGTAAATGTTGGACAATGTGTGCGTTTTATTATTCACATCGCCCAACTAGCTTTACGTCGCTTTAAAGTTGGGTGGTGCGACATAACATAGGATGGCATGAACAATAAAATGCACACACTGTTCAATATTTGCACATACGAGCCGTACATTGCAAAATACTGTCATTTTTAACTTCTGCTTTTCTTATTTCTTTATTTTATTTTTTTTAATTGTTTTCATTTTAATAAAATTTAAGACACACTCAATATTCAAATACACTAATATACACTCTAATAATATTATTCTATTAAAAAAAATTATTTTTTTGATGTTGTTAAAAATTTTTAAAAATCTTAAAAATGAAGTTACTTTTTCAAAATTTGATGTTGTTAACCAAATGGTATTTTAAAGTAGCCAATAAAAATAAATCCTGAGGAAATTAACAGAAAATTGTGAAACACAAAGAAGAATGAACAGATTCACAGCAAATGGAAAAAAAAAAAAATTATTTTGCTAAAAAAAAAAAAATAGTAGATAACAATAATAAAAAAAAAAAGTAAAATAGATAACAGAAATTTAAAAATAATGATGTGGTGACATAAATAACTAAATAAAAAGTGTTACAGCATGAAAAATTTAATCAGTGAGGTAAGGTTAAAAAAATCTGTATCGTAAATTGGGCCGCTTCGGACTAATGGCACACCTACTAAGAGATTGGGCTTAAGCTTCCCCTTAATTTTGAGCCCAACAAACATTAGGTAGTGCGAAAATAAAAAAATAAATTATAAAAACAGGAAAATTATAAATTTTGAAGGATTATAATTTGAGAGGATATTGATGAAATAATTAAGGCCAATGTTTTTTTTGGTCGAAATAATTAAGGCCAATGTTGGTGAAGAATTTGGTAGAGTTTAATAGTAGGCATGCTTCAATAAATATAGAACTTTTCGTTCTCTTTTTTTTTTTTTCCATTTCTTTTTTAGCAAATTTACAATATTATATAAATTCTTTATGTATATAAAAAATAAAATTCAAAACCTGAGAACCGACGTGTAAATAAATAGACGTCAAAGAGACAACGATGAAGACATGGAAAACCCTATCTATTAATTTGCGGGGCCTACAATGTAAATTTAAATCAATAATAACGTTATTGGCAACGTTCAGTTTTTGTATCTGAAGTAACGTGCACGGCATGCGCCTTAATGAAATACATTGTATGTCAGATTTGACAATTATATTGATTTCGGAGGCTTTTGAAATTCTACCCACATTTTGGATATTTTTGTTTTGTTTTTGTTTTTTATTGTGTGTGAATATTTTGGATATTTTCGTTAGATTGGCATTGTCTTTGGGGATTCTAATAACGGCCAAAACACCAAAACAAAAGAAAATTAAGAAAGAAACTACTACCTTATCCAATTTTATCAATCACAGTTTTTTTAAAAAAATAGAGTAGGTTTTCTCCACCTAATCAACTTCCCATTTAATATGTAAAAAAAATTTAAAAAATCCCTAAATTCGAAACTCCCTGCAAAGCAAAAACACCTCTTCCTTCCACCAAATCGAAAAGCTCATCTCTCTTTGGTCCTTACAATGAGCAAGAGAGAGAGCGCACTCACTCTTTTTTGGTAAAGAGAGAGAGCTCTCACTCGTGAACCTCGTGTCATGCATCTTTAATATAATTTATACGTGCAATCAAGCTTCCTTTCTCATTCACAAAAAAATAAAATAAAATAAATCAAGCTTTCTTTCTCTTTCTCTCTCTTTGTGTGTTTTGTGGGACTATGTAATGATTTTATGGATAACATCTACCACTAACTTTTTTTTTCTTAGAAAAAACGATGTAAGTTTCTCATTTTTGTGAACCCATGAAAAAAAAAAAAAAAAAAAAAAAAGAGACCAAAAGATGCTCCAGATATAACAACTACTACCGGGTAGTGGGCATGTTATATATTTAACATATGTTTAGGTGCATTCTTCTAAGGCTGCAAGCAAAACAAAACCAAAAAAAAAAAAAAAAAAAANAAAAAAAAAAAAAAAAAGAACACTTGGATCAAGAAGGGACAACCGGAATCATCTCCTCAGAAAGATTATTATTGCTTATCCTCGTCATGAAATTTGTGAAAGATGAAGAAGTGGGTAATTCTTCAAGCTCATCGAAGAAATCGTTTTCTTCTGATAATTTTGAGGGTGTTGAGAAGCACATGAGTTGAGAATACGAGAGTGGTTCTTCATCCAAAACGAAATTACCGAGTGTTTGATGATGGGTATGGGTTTTCCCTAGATTCCCTGTAAAAGGGTCTTCTTCTTGGTCCATTATAATGTCTCGGGAACAGCTAATTGGGGATTGTATGTAATGGAATAGATCTTCACCTGCATCTTCACTAGCAGGTGTGGCACTGTTCATACTAGGATGTTCTTTCTTATTTCCTTGTCCTTGTTCTTGATCCTGTTGTTGGTTTTGCTGTTCCTCTTTTGGGGAAACCGAAGGGAGATCTTCATTGTTCACTTGCTTTGGTGTTTGATCAGCGGCGGTGGAGATATCAGGACCTGGATGGTTATGGCTACAAGTGTAGGTGATGATAAGCACAGAAGCATCTGTTCTGCATCTCTCTACTTGTTTTTTGGCAGAGCAGCCCTTCGATGTGCTGCACCTGTAATAACCCCTGCATTAACCAAATAACATTTTTAACCAAGTAATTCTCTTTTGATTTTGATGCTGAGAGAAGAATCACGAGGAGGAAATCAACAGCAATTACATTAAAAGAAAAAATAGTTTAATTCATGGTAATTTCTTCTGAAGTTTGAAATTAAAGGAAAATAAATAACTAAATTACCTTGGATAAGGTGAACCTTTGATAGGTTTTTGCCCATATTTCCTCCAAGACCAAAAATCAGAAGGAGGACCTTCATTCTTTTGTTTCCCTACATCTGTTCCAATCTTCACTGTAACAACTGTTTTTTGCACCATTTTCCTGTAGCATCGTGTCAAATTAACAAGTTATAGATAAAAGTTAGGGAAACAACCTGAAAGATCAATGCCAGATATACAAAGGCACTACAGAGAGAATTATATAATAATATATGGGCTTACTTGTTTCTTTTTGATGTCTGAGTTTCTTTTCCAAGGTCCTTTGGATTAACTTCTGAGTCCAGATTTGGAGAGGGCGAAATATCCATGCAAATACCTTCTTACTTTCCTTTTTCTTTTTTAACTTTTTGCCAAAAGAACTTATAGTAGACAACAGAGACAGAGAATTGGTTATGAGGGATATGGAGTTGCAGAGAAAGAAGCAATCAAGTGGGGGAGAAAAATAAATGAATCGAGATCGCAAACTCTAATTGATTAAGAGAGAGAGAGAGAGGAAAGGAAACAGGTAGGCAGGCAGAGGATGACAAAACCCCAACTTGCTTTCGCTATTTCTTTTCCCATATTAAATATAAAGCTATGAACAACTATGCTTATGTCACCCCCACCTCCACCACCTAATATAATAACCCAGCCGTACAATCCATGTAATTAGATACTGTCATGACCTCCATATATAAAACACCCTTTTCTATTTATCTATTGCATGTCACAGTTTTTGTGGGTCCCCATCTCTTTTGTTACAGAATCTATATTCTATGGTTGCCACGTGGATATTATCTTGCCCAGCAATAACCCCCCAACCAAACTCATCAATGTATGCAAAAAAGGGGAAAAAAAAAATAAAAATACATTGCATGACACATTTCTTTAGCTTTCAAAGACAAAAGCATTATAGATAACTGTACTAAAAATTACTTGATTTAGTCACGGACACATTAATTAGTAAACTTTTATTCCAGTATACGGCATTCAAAAATGGTAGTCCATGATTATAAATTTTATTACTGATCAAAGTGTCCCTTTGTTTCTGTATATGCTGAAGCAGGGCCAAAATGCTTTTGATGTCCTGCTCATAGAAAATTGAAGCTTTTATTTATTCGATGGAAGAAGAAGGCAAAGGTGGTGTTAAGGTCAATTTTTGAGAATATGTTATTTGATCACGGAAGATGATAATAGCCACATCATCGTTGTTCTGTCGTAATTAAAAAATCATAATATTTTTGTGTATTTTCGAAGAAAACAACCATATGATATAGACAATATCAATTAATTAGTTTGAATAAATTACTTATATTTTGCCAAACATGATAAAAAAGAAGGTCCAGACTCCATTAAATACACTAGGTTGGAGCATCTTAATTCTTAAACACAACCACTTATTAAATACTATTAATTAAAGATGTTTCTGTTACCAGGCTTGAGCCTTCAAAACGCCGACGGATAGGTTGATATGAGGTTAAGTAGTTGCAGTATATCTTACTTTAAGAGCATTTTCAACAGTTATCTTTATTTTAAAGAACGTAATTTTTTAAATAAAAAGTATTTTTGAAATTTTAATAAAATAGAGAGTGAAATATTTTATCAAACTGTAACCATATTATTTATTATTACTCTTTATTTTTCATTTTCTAATAAATAATTAATTAATTTTTCTCTCTCTTTTCAATATTATAGAACAATCTAATAAATTAAAATATTTTATTAAATATGCATTGAAAATTGTAGATACAATAAATATGTGCATTAAATTTTTTATATAAAGAGTGGATTTGGCTTTCTACATTTGGAGAGCCAAATTTCAATATGTATTTTAATTTTTTCATTTGAAAAGTCCATTAAAGTTGTTAAATTGAAAAATACTCTTTAAAATAAAAAAATTAATACTTTTAAATAATGCAATGAAAATGCTCTAAGATGCTTCGTTATGTGAGGATATGCCCTACAAACTGAATTAATTAACCCTTTCATCAAATAAAAATAATAATAATAATTAATCAATTAACCCTCAATGTCTCTAATTAAAAAAAAAATTATTCATGCCGAAACAGTCTAATAGACGACCTAGATCTATTTAAATAACGACAATAATAATAAATGAATAAAATCTAAAAAAAAAAAAAACCTAAAAGTCCAATTACCCTGTTCCAATTAATCAACTAATCCAATTAAATTTTCGGAAATTAAAAAGCCTACGCATCTGGGTCCAACTTCGTAGGCCCTTTTACATTTTGCAGCCTAATTCTCTTGAATTTGATCCTTCTGTTGGTTAATTCCGGAAAGGTTTAAACCTGTTGCAACTTTGAGCCTGTCCTAAATCAGAAGAAAAATTATGGAAAAATATTAATTAAAATTTGTGCAAATCATGAAAAACAAAGTGTATGAAAAATAATTTTTTAGGACAATTTAGTTTACAATGATTAATAATTTCGAAGTCTTGGTTTAGAGACTGGTGATTAAATCTATTGTGTACCATTTTGGTCAGCTCTTCATTTTCTCGTACAGTCGACTCCACAGCTAACATGCTAACTTTACAGTTTGTATAACAGATTATCCAATCAGAAAGGCACCGGTGAAGTTACTAGCATTTTTTTTTCGATGATTAAATCAGCTATGTTTGTATGAATAAATTCACTTTTCTCCTCTTTTTACAAGAGAATGAGAGTTAACACTGTCTAAAAGGTAACAAAAAAAGAAAGTAGAAAGGTGTGATTCTTAAAAAGAATCAACTCTTACTTTCTCACTAATTTTTTTTCTTAAATGTATGAGATGAATCGTCTCGATATAAAATTTTTTAACCGTATATCATCCGGTGATGACATGTAATATAAAAAATAAAATAAAGATTCGAGCATACGAGAGAGACCCATTTAGAAATTTATCTCCTCACCTTCACCTGACTCACTTGCCCACACACTTGGACTAGCCTCTCTGCTTTATCTCACTCAGATGGGCGTTCAGGGGCCTGTGTGGGTGAATTACCTATAGCTTCAGCTTATGACTTAGATAATTTACATTTGTGACTCTATTCTTTTTGGCCTCCATTGTTTTGGGGGTCAGATCCTTTTTAGCCCAGTGAAAAAAATCTCCGCAGCAATATCCCCTCCCCAATTTCCAAAAGAGAAAAGAAAAAAGAAAAAAAAGCGATCACCTACCTCCACTGTTAGGAAAATATTTCAAAAAATAAAAATTGGAAATAGATGGTGGTTAAGCAAATTTTAAAAAGAGGAATTAAGAAAGTGTTGAGATAGTGGGAACTACATGGGATTTAGCATTCAATGCAAATCGAAAAGTTCCATTTTTTTGAGATAAAATTGAATAAAATATATACTATATATAAAATGAGTTTAAAAAGAGTCATTTTCTCTGTGAATATCTATATATATATATATATATTATGAGGTATGAAATAAAGGAATTGAGTCTGCTTTAAGAAGCTTCCTACAAGCATGTTGTGCCTAATTTAAATGATAATGAGCATTGTTGAAATAGACAGGCCGGCAAAACATTGTGAAGCGAAGCAACCTATATAATATATACATTTTAGATACGAAATCAACATTATGGAGACATGGATGGATATAATCTACCTAAAATCTAACTTAAAGGGGGAAAAAAAAATACCAAAAACAAATATTTTGGGTTTTTTTAAAAACCTTACAATTCATTTTTAACACGGGCACACACACACATATAGAAATAGAAGTCATTTCCATAAATTAATTTGCAACTATAAGATAATTAATACATGAACTGAGAGTTTTTGTAATTGGCCAAAGTTTGAATCAATTATGTATGATTATAACAAATTAAGACCAGTCAAACAATCAAGAAACAAAGCAATTTAATTTATGATGCACAATTATTAATGAAAAGGGTTTTTCTACATGTAGGTTGTTTGCTGTATATATAGATTTAAGAAAGTCAAGAATATATTTACCAAAAAAAATTAAAAGTCAAGAATATTAGGTGATTATGTGATGTAGGATGGAAAATGAAAGGATTAATTTAAATAGTATATTAGGTGAAACGTTTTAAGAAATGTTTGTAATTAATTAGGAAGCATCGCAACAATCAAATTATGATAAATAATACTATTGATAAGCCAAAAAATGAAAAAAAAAATTTGAAAAAAGAGAGAGACTAACAAACTTCTACAGACGATATAGCTAGTGTTGACTTTGCGGTTGTATGATGATCAGGACCATTAATCTGAGTACCAAACTCCCTCTGATCAATATCGCTAGTTGATATGTAGCCGTCTACTTCAAATTTGAAGCTTTGAATTCGATCATTCACCCAAAAAAAAAAAAAAAAGCTTCGAATTCTATCTCCAACGTCCAAATTCATCCTAGCTACCTTTTAGTCTACCCCGGCCTTTATAATGAATTTGGAAAGTCACTTTTAATTACAAAAAACTAATATAAAAATATAAAAAAATTGGTACAAATAAAATGTTTGGTCAATATTTCTCATGATCACATTTTTTTTTAAAGAGAGAAAAGAAAATCCATTAATCTAAATATTTACAGATATATCTGTAAGTTTTGAACTATTATCCAATCTATAAAAATTCTGTTGAAGCAGTTTCTCTTTAATAAAATAATATCTCTCTTTTCCAGTATTATAGATTTAAATATGAGCGCTTAAAAATATAGAGGCATGTTCCTTAAGCTCTCATTTATATATGATATATATATATATATATATATATATATATATATATATATATCCCTCACCTTCCCATTTCAAATTTTCCGCTCATCATAAAAATCATCCTATACGTACTCGGCGGATATATAATATAATATATATTAAAAATAATTTAATGCAAATATCTTATTAAGTTTGTATCTATAAAATTCGTATAGGAAAGGAACAAGACCATGTCTTAATGTAAAGTAATTAAATTTAAGCTATGGACGTGGCAACCACTCTAGCTATATTCCTTCTTTCCGCAACCAATAATTTGGTCAGATTGCTCTGCGTATATAGACGAACCCTTTGAATGTCTCTTTTGCAAAGCAAATAAGCAAGGCCAAGCTTTTCTGAATTTGGAGACCAAAAACAGAGAAATGGGTTGGCAGATTTGGCAACAAAAGGTTCAGAGGCTCTTCAATTTGGGCATTCTAAGAGAAGCTTTTCACATCCTAACAATCACACTCCTCGGCCTCATTCTTCCTCTCTCATTTCTTCTCTTGGCCAGGATTTCGTATGCTCGATATTTGTTAAGCTTGAATTCTTATTATTCTACCCCAGATTCTAGTTTTGTTTCATCTTTTTCCCTCTATGCCAATCCAGCTCTTCTCTATTTCCTCGTTTCCATGGTTAGCATAGCAACTATTATCCACGGTCTAACAGGCAAACTCACCACCATGACCAACTCTTCCACTACCCCAACTTTCCGTCCGAAATTGTACACGGCGTGGATTTTTCTATGCACATTACAAGTTTGCGTCGGTTTGGGAATCCAAGGGAGCATTCCCGCGGAGATTACCGATGGCAGTTTCGGTTTTGATATGGAAGGAAGTTTATTCAGCAGGGTTATATTCTTCTTGGGATTGCACGAGACCATGCTTCATTGGTGTAGAGTGGTGGTGAAGCCGGTTGTGGACGACACGGTTTTCGGTGTCAGTAGGAAGGAAATCTTGGTTGAGAAGGTGGCTGTGGCTGTGAGCTTTGGTAGTTTATGGTATTGGAGATTGAGAGGTGAGATTGAGTCTTTGGTAGTTGTTGGCGTGGCTAAGAGAGAGCTGTCAATGGGAATGGGAATGGGAATGGCTGATTTCGTTGGTTGGTGGTTATATTACCTTACGGTGACAATTGGAATGGTTAGAATTGTTAAGGGAATTTTGTGGTTTTCGATGATTTTGATTTGCACAAGGCGGGTAGGAGAGAACTTGGATGATCATACCAGCACAGATGAAGAGAAAGGTCTTAACTCAACTTGACCCCGTTATTCAATTTATTTTTATTTTTATTTTTTAAAGAAAATTTGTGTTCTTTTTCAAATATTCTTGTTGATTATTTTCTGTTCAAAGAGAGATCCAGTTTATCATATAATCAGTTACTTTTGCTTTTTCATTATTGTTTTTGCTGAACATATTGTATTCCTCTAAACAAAGCTGTATAATTATCCAATTTGTTACACCAACTGTATAGTTTGTTGGCTGTGTTTTAAGTCAAATTATATAATATTTGATGTTCTTCTATCCTGCCAAGATGTGCGCATATTTAGTGGTTAAGACTTATCAATCATTGAAAAATTATTAATAAATGGTAATAAAAAACGAACAGAGAAACGAAGATTAGATTGACATTTATACATACATAATATACACACATTGTAACAATTTGCTACTACGCCAAGCATCCTCAAAGAGTCTCTGACTAAAAATCATGTGGAAGAAGCCGATCATTTAAAAAGCCTTAGTCTTTGTTGCCTCTGGCGGTCTGGCCCTCACTAACAGCTCCGATCGCGTCCATAGTCACTCAGCATAGCGTGAAACTCGAAGCCCTGCACGACAAGTGACTCTGAAAGTGCCAGCATCTGCAAGCCATAATGGCATTGCCCTTTTTATGCTTTAATTTGGACGGTTTCTTTCTCACAGTATTCGTTTTAGAAGAAAATGTAGATGCGAATCTGTGTCATCGGAACACTGTCAGTCGGAAGACACAATCAACAAATTTAAAAATATTCCCCAAATTCCAATTTCATCATTCAGCTTCCATTTCAACCACCTCAAGTCATAAACAACAAAAAAGAAAGCTACTGATTTTCTTTACCTTTTTTTCCAAATGGGAAAATGGTAGTTTTGGGGGAAAAAAAAAAAAAGGCAATCAATGATCAGTAGCATTTGGGCATTGGAATCAAACTATTTTTCTCAAAAAATTTGGTATAGCTGACGAAGCATTATCAAGAAGATTAAAACAGAATCCGAAACCGAGTGCTTCAAAGGAAGCATTGGGTTACATTTTCACAGGAGAAAAGAATCGCATGGATGGAATCATAAATGGCTCATATTGGAATAATGTGTCCCAAGTTTCAAGGGGGGTCTCAGAACTTCATATTCGTAATCAAATAATTCAGCTCAATCTTAGAAATATCAAATATATTATATATATATGTCCTACAGGACAACATGGCTTAAACGTGCATGTAATGGTGCCAAAAAAATTGATAAATAAAGAGTTTTGTTATTTGTTATTGCCAATTTTTACTAGTAGTATTGATGCAGTAAATTTTAATTTAAATATTTTATTTTATTTTTAATATTAAAAGTTTGTTAAAAAAATAAATTTTTAATTATAACCATTTAAATATTATAGCAATTTAAAATACTAGGTAGCATGACAATAGTGATACACAAATATCATTTTTCTTTTAGTTAAATTATATAAGATAAACAGTAAATGCCTGCAGGTTTATAGCCTTACAATAATATACCTGACAGATTATTCATTATCCAATCTGTTAACAAAATTTACAAATTTGAATATTCAAACTCAATTTATCTTTTAAATGATAGAAAATAATTTTTTTTAAAAGAAAAAAAAATTGCAAAATGAACTTGTCTGTTTCATATTTCTAAAACAAATTCAGAAAAATCAAATTTAAATAATAAACTAAATAATTTTAAAATTAGAACAATAGATTCTTTAATAGGTCTAATAGATTTATCATGTCTATATTGTTTTATTTCTTAATGCATTTTAAATTTATTCAGTCTTATTAAATTTCATTGATACGGAGCCATATATAATCAATTCGTATTTATAAATTATCATGTTAATTTGTATCGGCTTATTATGGCGTGTAAAATTTTACTATTTTATTTTATTGCAAAAAAAGTTAAGTAAATAAAATAAGATTAGAAATTCAAGAATAAAATATAAAAATTCCCCAATTTGTTAAAACAAAAAAACATAACAGCCAAAACAGAATCCACTCCAAATCGCAAGTTAGCCCCGCTGGCGTAGATCAACACACTGATAATCGGGTCGGGTCCCATACGGACCCCCTGATTGTGTCTTTTAATGGCCCAAGAAGGTAATTGCAGGCCCAAATAGATGTACTAGCCTAATCTAATTTAAGCGGATGGCCTACTTGTAAATAGCTCCAATATTATTTGTCCTTTGCAAATTACATGCTAGTGCTTGTCTTGTCCCTTTATTTTGGACTTCTCTAATTTATTCCTTTCACTTTTTACCTCCTAATATTTGCTCAACTGGGTGATCATCTCCGTGATATTGGGTCGAATATTTCGTAAAATATACTCACGAGTAAGTGACATATCTCTCCAGTTTGGATAAATTCATCTTGTTATCATTTATATATGATCAAATAATACACACCAGATATATATATATGTATGTATATATATTATACTAGACTATTATGACAAAACCTTATTAAAAAAGGACTTTTATGACAAAACTTAAACATCTTTATTATAATCAAACCCCTAGCCGTTTCATCGCTGTAGGCCTCTTTGATAATATCGGAATTAAAATATTACATATTGTTAAGATGATCAAGCTCAGTTTGCTTGTATTCGAAGTAATCAACAGAAGCTTAAAGAACAACTCTAATGGAGTTGCTGGACTAACAGAGACAAGGATTAGAGAGAGAGAGAGAGAGAGAGAGAGAGAGAGAGAGAGATAATCAACTCTGTATTGCATTAAAAAATTATTAACTGATTACATCAACTAAAGGATATATATAATGATTAACAAGGAAAGGTTGTTAACATAATTATTGTGACTTGTAACTAACTCACTAATGTTTACACGTGACAACAATAACAGCTGGCATTATCTATATGCTGTATTTTGTATATTTTCTATATCTGTAATATTATTCCAACACCCCCCCTCAAGCTGAGGATGGGAATTTGAGACCATTCCCAGCTTGCTCACTAGTGTGTTATGCTGCTGAGACCCCAATATTTTTGTTAAAACATCAGCAAGTTGATGTTGAGTAGGAAGATAAGAGAGCTGAAGAAGACCTTCCAGAACCTTGTCTCGAGTAAAGTGACAATCAAGCTCAATGTGCTTGGTTCTCTCATGAAAAATTGGATTCTTGGCAATATGCAAAGCACTTTGATTGTCACAGTGAAGAGAAACTGGTTTGAGGGAATGAAGACCAAGTTCTTCAAGTAACCGTACGAGCCAAGTAATCTCTGCAGCAGCTTGGGACATTGCTCGATACTCAGCTTCAGAAGAAGATTTGGAAACTGTGCCTTGCTTTTTAGATTTCCAACTAATTGGAGAATTACCAAGCATGACTACATAGCCAGTTACTGATCTGCGAGTAATGGGACAAGAAGCCCAATCTGAATCAGAGAAGACCTG
>QANX01000330.1:0-24268 GCA_003254975.1 Ochetophila trinervis
CAATTAACTTTAAAAAAAAATGGACAATAAAGAAAAACAAAAGTTTCATGAACTTTTTTAACAAGTGTCATAAGTTTTTTTTAAAACATTAAAACTGAAACGTGGACCTTCCATTGCAAAAATATTATGTAAAATTTTAGCAAAATCTCATCTATTTGTAGGACGTTTCCCATAAACAAATAAATATAAAACTTGCAAGATAACGCACTCCTATATACATATAAAATTTGCCTCAACTCCACCTTACTCTTTTTCCACACAACAACGCCACTTCAATAGTAAAATTCAATATTCAAATAAACATAAACAACAAATTGATATTTATCAATACAAATTCACAAATCCAGAAGAAAAACGATGCATTAATAATATCCCTTAATCAAAAGAAACACACAACCACTGATAAATAATATTTTTCGTTATTGCACTCAGTTTAATATTCTGAATGTCTGCATACCTTCGTTAGAAAGGATCAAACTACCTGTAATTCTTAAAAGTCTTTTTCTCACAAGACCTTAGCCTCTATTATGAAATATTCTTTTATTTAAAACACTTTTCCAAAACTCAACATTTCTTTCAAAATGATTTATGCAAATATTAAAATTCAATGATTGACCCCAAAGATCATTTAAATATAATCAACTCCATGGGAGGGGTAAACTCGTGATTTTATTAACAAAATAATCCAAAAAATCATTCGTATAAATACAACCCAAGGATTCCATTTAAATGTTCAAAATTAGTTTGCTCTCCATTTTCGTCAGTGAAAAGCTTTTGAAAATTTTTAAATATCATGTTTTAAAACATTTTATAAACTACAAAGATGATTTGATTCTCACATGATTAAACAATTATGTTTTCGAAAACATCATTGTAAGTAAACATTTCAAATCCTTAGAAATTTTGACACTTGTCTCACCAAGTCATCAGCAAGTTATAATAAGTAACATTAAATCGATCTCAAATAAAAATCCATTAAAATCCATATAACATGTACCACACCATATACTAATACATCGAGCGATCTTCATAATTTCAATCTAGTCACGTAACTAGCATCCGCTGTCAAGGTTTATGAACTAGCTCTATGTACCTCTCTAGTCACCTAACTAGCACTCTCTGCCAAGGTTAGTAGAGGACTACACCCCTCTCTAGCCACGTAACTAACACTCTCTGTCAAGGTTCATGAAGTAGCTCTACACCCCTCTCTAGTAATCTAATATGCATCTCCTATCAAGATTAGTGAATTAGCAAATGGATCATTATTTATATATATCATCGTTATCATCATCATCATCGCATCAGTATATCTCATTGTGTGGTCCAAAAATCATTTTCAATACAAATAAAATAAAATAAATGTTTCAAAATTTCAATTTTTAAAAATTATTATAAAAGTCCTATTCGATTGGTACATCTAAAATAAAACTCAGATTTATTAACAACTTTTAATTTATCAAATATTTTGGCGCAAATAAAACTCAAATCTTTTAGCAAATTATTAAAATCACAACTTTTATATTTATCTTACAATAATTATGAGATGTCATTAAAATCCATATCAAATTAAAATGAACATATTTTAAACATAATTATATATATGTACGTAGAAACAATAATAGTTTAAGAAAAGTATTGCATTTTAGTAATCAAAGTAGTTCAACTTCAACAGAAAATGACTTGTTCACTTTGCGTGAAGATTGGAAGCAAAATGACAAACTTCCATGCATTTGCAGAATAGTGCGTATAACTTAAAACCATCTATAAAATAAAAATAAAAATAATTAAATAAATTTATATTTACGATAATTGAAATTCAAAAGTAATGACCAAAGAGCACTTTTATGAAGGTTGACTTGAACTAATATTAGTCTGTGCCATTGTCTGACGGTGGAATGTATAAGACAGTATTAACCACATCTCGTCAACATTTTCCATAAACCTCTAACTAGGGAAACAAATAAGTATGAATTATCATCACAATTCACAAACGGTAGTAAGATTCTCAATACATTATTAAGAAAACAAATGCCAGCGAACATTAATTTTAGAAAAAAGATATAATAAACTCACCTCACAACAATCCAAGCATACAGTGGTTATAGGAAATAAAACAGGCCAGCAAACTAATGGAAAGTAGAGAAAGAAAACATGCACTCAAAATCATTTGCAGCATCAATGACTATCTATATATAATATCACTAAAAACTTTAATTTTACCTTAAATTACTAAATATAATTCTTTTATCATGAAAAATTTTTGCAATCCTATATATAGTTTTTTCATCATGATTTTTTTTTTCATCCTAATTTTTTTTTTAATCTAAGATCTTTAAAAGATTTTCAAATGAAAAATTATTTAGGAGGAAACAACTTTTCATGATAAAATAAATTTTAGCAATTTAAGATTAAAAATATCAAGATGAAAAATATTAAGAAGAAAAAGTATTTTAGGTTTAAAAAAATTCGTAGGAAAAAAATCATGAGAAAAAAAATAATGAAAACAAATTTTCATGATAAAATATTTCTTCTAGATATTTAGGATAAAAAAATTTAGATGAAAACATTTAGGATAAAAAAAATTCACAATGAAAACGTATATAGGATTAAAAAATTTATTTTTTAGCAATTTAAGATAAAGTAAAAGTTTTTAGAAGAAAAAAATTAGGTGATTATTTTTTTAATAGTTCAGATAATTAGTAAAAAAACACAAGGAATTTTAGGATACCAAAATGCACTTGCATTACATATTCTGTTAGATTTAACTCAATTAGAGTAAAGTGAAAAATTTTAAAAATCTGAAGATATTAAATGTTCACATTAATTATAGTTTTCTAGATCTGAACAAATTATATTTTAGAAAGTTGAAAAATGCATTTAACCTTTGTTATTTAATTAATTTTTATATATACTATGTGAAATTGTTTTAATATTTTTTAAAGAAACTATATGATAATTTTTATTAGATAAGGTTTTTAGAGTAAGTTGTATATTTCATATTTATATTTAGTTAAATATATTTGACAAATTATAATATTTTAATGGTATAATATCATATTATCACACCCTATTTAATGGTTAAAAAGCCAGATGAATGCCAATAAAGAAAAAAAATGTAAAAGGAAAATTAAAATTATAGTTCAATTGAATATATTTCTTTGTTTAATTGAAAACTCCACATTTTTAGATGAAAAAATCTATAGAGTTTAAATTTTGGAAAAACAAATACATAAATAAATCCTTAAGATGAAACAAAAAAAATTAGATGAAAAAAATTATATTTAGCAAATAATTATGGATTAAAATAATTTAGATGAAAAAGAAAATTTAGATGAAATTTACTTTTTAATATTTTAGAAAATTAATAAGAAAAATTAGAGGATGATAAAGTCTAATTTAGATCTGTTAAATTCCAACACAACATGAACTTTCACATATTATTGAGGGATTTGGATTTTGATATTTCAATACAAAAGCTTAATGGGTTAGATTTGGGTGAAAATTTATTGCACGAACAAGACATGACATGACACAGCACAAACACGAAATTAAGGTTAACACGACACGAATCCACACGTATTTTGAAAGTTTGAGATTGCATATTTGAATACAAAAGCTTAAAAAGTCAGGCTTTAGTGAATAAATTTTGACACGAACACGAGATAATACAGCATGTTATTTGGTCTATCTCAATTAGATTGAATTGCAAATCTTTGAAAAATATAGGGTATATATTAAGTGTCAAAATTA
Source organism: Ochetophila trinervis (assembly GCA_003254975.1). NCBI lineage: Eukaryota > Viridiplantae > Streptophyta > Magnoliopsida > Rosales > Rhamnaceae > Ochetophila > Ochetophila trinervis. Next base: position 3,751 of record QANX01000330.1, read on the forward strand.
AAACTGTAGCACATTCTATTTGAAAATTTTGAATTTTAAAGGGTTATAAAGTGCATTTAACCCTTTTTTGTTCTTCTAAAAGAATGCGTGTGTGAGTAAGGGCTCATTTGTTAACACATTCATTTTTTTTTCCACTTTTTGTTAAAAAAGAATAACGGCAATTTTTTTTAAAATAAAAATGAAAACAACAAAAGCTCTTGTTTGGTAATAGTTCATGTTTTTAATTTTTTGGTCTTGAATTTTTGTATTTATTTAGAAATTTCACCAATGAAGTTTACACAAATCTATATCCATCAAATGTCAAACCTCGGATCTTAACTAGTCATTCATCGGGATCACATAATGACCTATCATAATTCTCACAAAAGTGCTAGTACACTACTAGAAAATAAGGTCAACGACGAAGGAGAAAAACCGACGTCTTAAACCGGCGCCTTAAGAGTTTACACGACGGACACAAGACCGTCGTCTAATTAGGCGTCGTCGATAGTCATAAAACATAGACGACGGTTCAAAACTGACGTCTAAAACATTACTACGATGGACCACACCGTCGTTTAAAACAACGCAGAAGCCACATGGTCGCCACGCGGCAAATACATAGATGACGGTTTCTAGTAAAAACCGTCGTATATGTTAATTATCGACGACAGTCCATACAAGTAACCGTCGTCTATATATGTGCATTATAGACAACGGTTCCTTGTATGGACCATCGTCGATAATGCAGCTTGGCCACGTGCCAAATTTGCAACTCGTCGTTTTATATATTTAAATATATTTATTTAATATAAATATTTTACTAAATAATATATTTTCAATTAATAAAATAAAATTACAAATTATACAATACTAATTACACAATAACATTAACAATTACAAAATTCTTATACATAATTAATAATTAAACTGAACTAATTAATCAAACGATGATAACAAATTTGAAGGGTTCAAAACTTCTTCAGTAAAATATTCAGCCCAATCCTCTCTAAATTCATTCACGAAGTCTTGTATCAAAAAATAATTTTTAAACTGTACATAAAAATCAAACAAATAATATTCATGCATTAGTAAACATAATATTATATATAAATTTACAGTTATGCTAAAATTATACTTACAATATTATGTAACTGAGAGACTGTGGTACGGATGAATCGACATTTATTATTTCCCTCATCATCATGCATACATAATATGCACACTCATGACTTGTCGGTTGCAATGGTGCCTACAAAAAAATAATTTAAAATATTAATATACATAATTTCTAATACTTTAACATTAATGAAATAAATAATTCATAGATTTTACCTTTCTGCCTCGCCAACTAATTAATTTATTCTTCGACATTTGCCTCTTCGGCTTATTCCATAATGTCCAAGCTCTATATATATATCATTTTATAAATAAAACAAATTATTAAAAATAAATTTAATTACTAAAATTAACTTACTTGTTTATTAATCGCTTGAAAATTACATTAGCTTTGTTGTTGGTGGAATCAAAAAACCAAATGTACCCCAGGTATGGGTCCATGACACCAAGCGTCCAATGAGTACTGAAATAAACATCAATATTAAAAATATATAATATACTATATATATAAATATTTAAGAAAGTAATAATTTAGCATATAATTAAATTGTACCGACAATGATATGGAATTAACCATATCCTATTGAAGTCGGACTGATCTTTCCACCGTCTGACCAATTGCTAAGCTTGGGATGCCAACATTTCAAGTCCAACATTCTGTACCACACATGGATCAATAAAAGCATATAACAAAATCTTTCCAGTGCAGATCATATGTCGATACAACTTCCTGCAAAAGAATATCATGTCAAATACAATTTAAGAAAATTTTAAATTGAAAATAAATTAAATATAACTTCAAATATTAATCCGCATTACTTCATATAGAATAAGACGCAATCAACACCCAAGTCCTGCATCTAACAAAATTGGTTGATATTCTCATGTGTCAGCACTCCAGGGTGAGAATTGCCTATCTTATCCCTCCCTAGGTTGAATTGAAGCTGCGTGAGTCCTTGTTGGTTGAAGATAGTGGCAGCTACCATCTTCATTAATCTTAGCTTCGGTGGCAGGTCAGAAGTGATTAATTGATGTTGACTTTCATTGGTCGGTGGAGATGCCTGCGAATGACGGAAATTGGGAGTACTATTTGAGTCTGAATGAGCTACTGCCTTGCCTTTTGATGCTCGTACATATATATCTCCACCTGGTCAAATATATAAATTTCAAAACAACATTAAAAATAACAATTATTAATAACTTAATTATTAGGAATAAATAAAACATAAATATTTACCTCTTCTTTAGGTAAAATGACTAAAAATCTAGGCCATGGACAAAATGACTCCACAGCTTCTCCTACCAATGTAATGTAAAAAAAATGGTAGAGGTAGGGCTGCATCAGGGACCAATGCCACCTGAATATTGACCAGCACATTAAGCTCCCCTAATCATATCCCATGGCAAACAAAGTCTGGATCGGTTGTAGGGTACATCAATCCCACAGCCACTATATTATCTCTAGTGCATATAGCAAGCTTGCACAGTAGACCTTGCAAAATAAATTGATTAAATTTTTAATTAAATAACAATCAATATATTAAATGTTTATTAAACAACAATCTTACAAAAGTTTACCTCCTCCAGTGTCATGGGACGTACTGGAGCTGGAGGAGTACTAAGATGTACTGGTGCTGGCGGAGTACCGAGATGGTGCGTCTCCTCAAGAATATTAGTGGCAACCCAGGTGTTATTCATATACTGATCAGTCATGAAATCCATATGTCCTGGGTTGGCCACAAAGTCATCATGTGTCATAGCCAGCTATGCAAACAACAGTGTATTACTCTTTTGAAGGTCGCGAATGACCTCAAATAGTTATCTGATGCGCTCATCTTTTGCACTATCCCTCTCTTTTGTTGGTTGGGTTCTATGTCGAGGAATGTGCCAATACTCAGTAGGGGTCATCAACTTACCCTTCGCCCTTACTCGGTCCTGGTGCTCAGGAGTACCCAACACTTGGGTCAGTATATCATTCGGTGAATCGAAGTCAATGTTTACCTCCCCAGCAGCTATTCTCTCCCATAAATCATCCTGACAAATTTATAAAACATTAAAATATCAATGCTAAAATTGCATAGTTACTTAATATAAATAAAATATGCAGATCAAAAAATAAATTTAAAACCATTTGTTCTGCAACTGCAGCAGCTTCTGGTGTAAAATTTTTTCCCTCCTTATTCGCATAGCCCAACTTCCATAGAGCATCTTGGGAAAGCGATTCATCTGCCCCCAATCTCAGCTTCTATAAGTTTACAAAATAAAAATGCTAAATTAAATTACAACAGTTTAATTAAATTAACTTAAAATTACTAAATTTGTGAAATTAAATTAAAACAGTTTAATTAAATTAACTAAAAATTACTTAATTTCTTAAATTAAATTAAAACAGCTTAATTAAATTAACTTAAAATTACTAATTTTTTTAAATTAAATTAAAACAGTATAATTTCAATTAACTTAAAATTACTAAATTTCTTAAATTAAATTAAAATAGTTTAATTAAATTAACCAAAAATTACTAAATTTGTGAAATTAAATTAAAACAGTTTAATTAAATTAACTTAAAACTACTAAATTTCTTAAATTAAATTAAAACAGTTTAATTAAATTAGCTTAAAATTACTAAATTTCTTAAATTTTTCACTCACCTCATTGTACTCTGTCCGTGCAAATCCAATACAGGATAGACGATGATTGTACCGATTTTTTTTTCTTAATTCTGAGCGTTGCTTATGAAGTTCCTGCAAGATTAAAAACGAATATTAATTACATAACACATTAATTGTAGTTTAATTAAAAAATGTAAGAAATTGAATTAATTAATACTTACTGGTCACTTAGGTGTTAATCGTTGCTGTACAAATTCATCCCACTGCTCTGGTGTAATAAATTTCCCATATTTTTCAGGGACAACATCGAAAGCTTCCATGTCCCCTAATTCTTGGTACGGGTGTACAAAATGAGTATATATAAAACTCTTCCATTTTTTCTATTTTTCTGCACAATCCTTCAAAGTTTTATGCTTCAATGATTCGTCCTTTTTATAAAATGTCTACATAAAAAATTAAGGTATTATTAGCACATTCATAATAAAATTACGAAATTAATTAACCAAAAATTTTAATTAAAATGAAATTGGTTGTATTATTACCTTTATTGTCTCCCATAATGTATTCTTCAAATTTGTTGGAACATCGTTCCAACTTTTGTAGGTGATCGGTATTTGAGATCGAGTGTAACTATCTTCATAATTAGCTGGACATTGGTCGGCTTTATTCACTCTGACCCCATGCTCATTGTATATTACTTCTCCAAGTTCACCACTAGCGACTTGTCTACGAATATTTTCTAACTTTGACAGTCCCTTACCCTTCTTTTGCTTCCTACTTGAGGAAGAGTCTTGATCATTAGGATTATTTGGATTTTGATTTAGATCCATATCTCTAAAAAAATATTAGTAAATTATCACATATTTAGTTACATATTAACAAATCAACAAATAAAAATTATATAATATAAAACCGTAACATATATACAAACCGTCATTTTAAAACAGTTGTAAAATCAAATATAACATATATATACAAAACTGTTGTTTTTAATTTTTTATGCCCGTCTTAAAATCATATACTTTCAAATTTTTAAAGAAACCGTCGTCTATAAACATATTACACTATAATTTCAATATATTTTTATGCCTTCGGCTATTCATGGTTTCAACATATTCATCCAATATATATTCATACAATATATCTAATATATATATATTCATGCTTGGCTTTATTCATACAATATATCCAATATATATTCATCTAATATATTCATCCAATACATTTTCATACAATATATCCAATATATACTATAATTCCAATATATTCATACATTATAATTTCAACATTTTCACCAAAAAAAAAGTATCCACAGGCACAATATAATTTCAACATTTCAACACATTTTCACAATATATTCATACATTATAATTTCAACATTTCAACACATTTCACCATTTGTGACCAAGTTTGTTGAACATTTCAACATTTTCACGGGCATAATATATGTGTTCATGGCACATTTAAAGCACAAATTCAGTAAAAATTTATAGATTCACAATTGCCGACTACTTACCTTAAGTTTTAGGGTTGAAAATGCAGTAGATTCCCATTGAAATGAAGCAAACGACTGAGAGAAGCTTGCAGCAGCGACAGTTCGGATGTAGGGTTTCTGGAAAAATGGAGAAAAATGAAAGAGAAGGCCATGTTATAGACGACAATTTTTTAGTTAGACCTGTCGTCTATACACTTAAGACGACGGTTTCACTAGGAACCGTCGTCTATAGACTAAAAATGACGGTTTCACTAGGAACCGTCGTCTATAGTACTAAATAAAACGGTGTCGTTTTATATATAGGGACCAAACGGAGCCGTTTTAACTAAAAACACAATTTTTTTTTTCACCCAACAAACCAGAGCCTGCCAGGCATGTATCTAGGTGCCCCTTCAAGCTCTTGGATATCTAGGTAAAAAAAATTTAATTAAATTATTTTGAATATAATTAAAATATTTATAAACTTACTAATTAACACCTAATTTTTTTTATATATTTTAAATTAAACTATTTTTAATATAATTAAAATATTTTAATATAATTGAAATATTATTAAAATATTTATAAATATAATTAAAATATATCCAAAAAATTTCTTCATGAAAATAACTTTAAATTGTGTCAACAAAACCCTAATTAATATATTTACCATTAATTTAATTTGTATTTTGAAAAATTAAAAAGAAATGGATCAGACATACTTGATATAATTTAGTAAAAGGGAAAAAATTAATTAAACACAATCAACATTATTCTTTATTTTTAATCCATATTCCATTACAATCATTACAAACACAGACTTCTATACAGTCCTCAGCATCAAGAGCAATCTCTTCATTGTTTAGCAAATGGAGTGTGAATCAAAGCAATGTCTCCAAATGTATCTCCTTCAGAAGATTTGGTCTGTGTGTAATGAGGAGTGCTTAATACCACCAACCATTGTGAATCACAAGGATCCACCACATAAAATACTTGTGTTGCTTGAGAAGCCAAAATAAATGGATCAGATTTGTGACCAAGTTTGTTGAAATTGACACATGTAAATCCACAATCATCTTTCTTAACACCATGATTGATGCCAGCCCAATCACATTTGAACACTAGAATTCGAAATTTAATGTAACTCATATCCCATATTCCGACCACTACACCATAAAACGACATATCGGTGAATTTTGGATTGTCGTCTTTTGCATTTGAATAATGCATCGATCTAGCCACCAAGCTTACGCCGCTATTTTGTGTAACACGCTTGTTGTCTCTTTCAACTGTATGGTATTGGATTCCGTTAATGTCGTAGCCCGAATAGGTCATTACTTCAAAACATTATCCTAGTGCTATCCATCTCAATGTATATGTATGTGACACACTATTATCTAGTTCACTCAATTTTTTTTGAATCTGCATAAACACCACACGCACTATTAGTAAATGCAATAAAATTAATATAGTTACTTCATCTTGGAACCAATAAAATTAATTTGCAATAAAAGTAACAATTAATGTTAAACTTACTTCATCTCGGAACCAATAAATGAAAGTGTGATTTTGCTCGTTTTGAAACCATTTTGCTTTTCTTGTTTTGTTACGAATATCACACTTTAAACTCTTCATATGTTTCCTAAAGAAAACATAAGTTAATGACTATAGTAAACAAATATTCAATATAATATTCAACAAAAAATATAGAGCATTAAACTTACTCGAAGTAAGGTTGTACTTCGGGTGTATTTTAAAGTATGTTCAAATGTACTTGCTCCCATAGGTCACAAGTAATACCCAATAAATTACCACCTTTCAAAGGATCTTTCACACATTGTACTTCATGGCTGCCAGATGGGTTCCTGATTGCATGCACGCTTTCTTGATACTCATTACAAAGTTCGATTGCTTCCTCAACGATGTAGTTCTCTGCAATGCAGCCTTCTGGATGATAATGATTGCGAATATACCCCTTCAACACTTTCATGTATCTCTCAAACTGATACATCCACCTAAAGAAATCTGGCCCACACAATCGCACTTCTCGAACCAAATGAACAGTTAGATGAACCATTATATCAAAGAAAGACAGAGGAAAATACTTTTCAAGTAAACACAATATCTTAACAATATCTGTCTTAATAATGTCCAAATTTGAATCATCAATCTCTTTTTTGCATATAGCGTTGAAGAAAAAACAAAATCTCATTATTACATGTCAGACACTTGTTGGGAGGACTAATCATAGTGCAACAGGCATCAATTGTTGCATCAAGGTATGTAAATCATGAGATTTCATGCCTTTCAACTTCAAATCATCATCGACACAATATTCCAAAAATTTGAAGAGTAGCCATCGAGAACCTTTAAAGTTGCCAAACATTTGCAAAAAGTTTTCTTCTCTTCCTTGGATAATGTGTAACGTGCAGATGGTAGATATGTCATTCTCTCTTCAACAACAGGAGCCAAATCACTTTTTATGCCAATTTCGACCAAATCAAGCTAGAATTAAGTCCATCTTTAGTTTTTCCAGGAATGGTAAGCAATGTGCCAACAATGCTCTCACATACATTTTTTTCAATATGCATGACATCTAAGTTATGCCTCACATACAATGACTTCCAATAGTCAAGCTCAAAAAATATAGATTTCTTCTTCCAGCAATCTTGATCAGCAGTTAACTTTTTTCTCTTCTTACCACTATCAAATGACTTAGAGTCAAGTTTTCGAAGTATATATTCTCCCGTCACAGGTAAAGGAGTTGGACAAAACTCCTAAAATCCATTGAAAGACTTCTTTTGCTTTCAAAAATGATGATCACTGGGAAGAAACCTCCTATGTCCACAATAACTCATTTTTCTACCATTTTTCAAACTTTGAGCACACGTGTTCTCGCTGCAAATAGGACAAGCAAAATATCCTTTAGTGGTATGACCAGACAGTACTATATGCAGGGTATAGTCCACAATAATATTGCTCGCAAAGTGAAAAACTCCCACATACATGCATCCCATGTTCGCACCCATCATCCCACAACTGTTTAAGATCGTCAATCAATGGTTGCAGATAAACATATATATCATTGCCAGGCTGCTTCGGTCCAGATATTAATACTGTCAACATTATAAACTTCCGCTTCATACACAACCATGGTGGAAGATTATATGTAATTGTAAACACCGGCCAATAACTGTATTGAGAACTCATAAACTTCCGCTTCATACACAACCATGGGTTAATGCCATCAGCTGCAATCCCAAGCCTTAAGTTTTGACATTCATTACCAAAATTAGGCCACATGCAATCAACTAGCTTCCAAGACGGTGAATCGGCGGGATGACTTAACTTCCCAACTGTGACCTTTCGTTCATTTGCATGCCACGTCAGATTTTTAGCTGTGTCAATGCTTTGAAACATCCTCTTGAACTGTGGAATGGGTGGAAAATACCACATGACTTTATGAGGGACATTTACACGTTTAGTTCCATCGTCAGTTTCCTTCCACCTCGATGCTCCGCATTTATGACAACTTTCTGGCACTTCATATTCTTTTTGATAAAGAATGCAGTTGTTGCGACAATAATGTATCTTCTCATAATCCATGTCCAATGCTGTTAGAGTCTTTTTCACATTGTACATAGACTCTGGCAAAACGTTATCGCTCGGTAGCATTTCCCGCAACAACTTTAATAATTCAGAAAAACTTGTGTCAGAAAGACCGTATTTCATTTTCAGGTTATCCAACTTGACCAAACTACCAAACTAGATAGTTTGGTAAAGTTCGTACAACCTGGATACAAAGGAGTTTCGGCATCCTCCAACAATCTCTTAAATTCACCGGGATTATCCACGAACTTGTCACAAGCATCATTCACCATGTCAATATTATTACCCACCAAATCTTTATCATCCATATTTATATGGGTAAAATGACTTTCAGTGTTATTGCTTTTACTAATTCCACTTACGATAATTCGTATCAAACCCCTTCAAGTATACATGCCCTCTCACTTCTTCAATAGTGCTAAAAAATAAATTCCCACATTCCATACAAGGACATCGAATTTTACCATCTCTATTTGCACTTTTCTTAGTAAATTCTAAAAACATTTCAAAACCCTTTTGAAATGCATCGGTTCTCCTATCCATCGTTATCCATGATTTGTCCATTTTATCTATTTGAATAACAACTAATGAAATCTAATTTAAACAAGAATGATTTAAAATATAGCAATAAATAATATATTAATAACAATTTAACCAACATTTAATAATTAACAAATCAATAATGGAAAATAAATAGAGAACAATAAATAGACAATTATAATTACACAACTAATTAATATTAATATTTTACTATGTTCTAAAATTAACTACAACAACATAAAATATATAATAAATAACAATACTATATGAGATTATAACATATCATATATTTAAACAAACTAACAAATTTATTAAATGGAAAACATATATATATATATATATATATATCATTGCAGAATTTAAATGTTCATAACCTAATAATTATAAAATAATTAATTCATGAAAATAAAAGTATATAACTAATTTAATTTAAATGATAATGCAATAACATAAATATTTAATGTAGTTATAATTGCTTAAAATTACTTACCTCAATAGTGAGCTTTTTTACAACAATCAACTTCAAGCTTCAACAAATTGATGACTTAAATCCTGAATAAATGCTATTTGAATATTTTTGCTCACCACTAAAAGAATTTGAATGAAAATTATGGGAGAAATGAATTTCTTATTAACAAGTGAATTTGATTGAGAAAGAAAATGAAAATATATAAGCAAAAAAAATTACAATAGCTATATTTTTTGCAACGGCTATTTTTGCAATGTTAAAACTCACGTTTTAGACACTAATCGTAAGAGCGCCACGTGGACAAATGTACACAAAAGGACGTCGGTTAAAAACAAAAACCAACGTCGAAAATGGGAAGAGTATAGACTACGGTTTCGTCTATATTTACATCAAAGACGACAGTTTATAAGAAACCGTTGTCTATAGTTACATCAAAGACGATGGTTCCTAAAAACGTCTATACTCTTCAACAAACACGTGGCATACACGTTGCTGCCACGTGTCTTTAGAGTTTTATCAGCGATGGTTTATGAAGTAACCGTTGTCTTTGATGTAACTATAGACGACGGTTATAAATAAAACCGTCGTTAATGTTTTCTTTATTACCCTCCAAAGTCAATAACTGTCGTGTTATTGTATCAACGTCGGCTTTCGTTTATAACCGACGTCTATATAAAAGTAAGGCCGCCGTCGATAGCTTTTTTTTGTAGTAGTATAAATGTGCTTTTAAGGTTCTAATCTCACCTTTATATACCATTCTAAAACTTAGTCTATGGCAAATTTGAAACTTTAACCTATTAATCCTCCGATTCTAGAATTCTACAGACATCGTTAAAGAGAATCCAAATATATATATATATATAAGATTTCATTTTTGTATTTCTGTTTTTTTTTTTAAATAAAATAAAAATTGTTGCTAGTTTTAAGTTTATCAAACAAGCACTATGTTAACCATCAATAGATTATTATGTTAAATTTATATTGAGTAGCTATACATAGAATCATGGTTCAAAAAATCGAAAATTTCGGCGAAATTTCGCCGAAATTTCGTTTTTTGAAAGAAACCGATATTAATTTTCATCCCAAAAAAAAACGGTCAAAATTTCCGTAATTTCCGTCGAAATTTCCGATATTTCTCCGATATTTCCGCGATATTTCCGTCGAAATTTCCATGGTAATTGCTTCACAAACCGGTCAAAATTTCCATAATTTCCGTCGATATTTCCGATATTTCTCCGATATTTCCGCGATATTTCCGTCGAAATTTCCATGGTATTTGCTTCACAAACTGGTCAAAATTTCCATAATTTCCATGGAAATATCCGTGGAAATTTCCGAAATTTCCGTGGAAATTTTTTAAACTTGTTTGGTAACTGTTTATGTTTTTAATTTTTTGTCTGAATTTTTGTATTGCTATAAAAATTTTACTAATGAAATTTACACAAATTTATATCCATCAAATGTCGAACATCAGATCTTAGCTAGTCTGCAGGGGTCGCGCACCGACTTATTAAGACTCTCACAAAATTGCTACCAAATGTACTTTTGAGGTCCTAAACTCACTTTTATATTTCATGCTAAGGCATACTTTATGACAAATGTGAGACTTTAACTTTGATAATCTAGATTAACCCTCCAAACCCGGAGTTCTACAGGCATCGTCCAAGGGAATCCGAGATCCAGATTAGATATATACACTACTAACTAATCATTTAATCAATGCAGGAATATGCTCGGTAATAAGGGTCCTAGAGTCTCTAAAGGAAATCTTGCAGTCCCTCTTTCAATGTATATAACTTATAGAAGATTATAAATATAGATATATAGGAATTTTATTAATAAAAATTAATTTTTGTGAGTAAAATTAATTTAAAATAATTTAAACAGTAACCTGCATTGAAACTATGTTCCATTTGAACTTGCAACTAGCAAGATTATTTTAGAAAAATTGCATGCTACTAGACTGATAATGCATGCAGTTTGTCCTGCACAGATTTTTGGGTCTAAAATAAAACATATATAATAGATAGAGGATACCAAAATGTAATAACCTTATGTTTATGTCTTAATATATAACAAATGGCCAGGATCGGTGCTTAGATTGTTTTGTTATTTCTGAAATAATTATAATAAAGATAGTGACAAAGTATTAAGTTAGCTTTAATGAAATATCTATTCTATTTGTTGAAATCATATTGACTTATCGTCCTTTTCTATTTCTTTTATAAATAAGCTATAACGTCATGTTTTGGCAACAACAAAACTTGATTAGTTTATCAGTATAGGTACAACTCCCAGACATACAACTCGGTGAAACGACACTATTAAGCTTCTTCTTTTCAATTTAATAAAGATCACTCAGCAATCCCAATACAGGGGCAATATGAACCTTTTTTTCCTCTTATAAATAGAATAAATGTACACCCTTTCTAATTAGTCAATAATTAAAAATCCAGTAGTCTGTATATATTCCTTATAAATTCAAATTCCTCCAAATCCTTCACTCTCTGCTGCAGATTACAGAGATTAACTGTAAAATTATTTAAGCAAATGACAGGAATAGAACTAAAGAGGGTTTGCACCTGCCGTGTCTTCCCCATTGTTATCACCATCAGCGGCAGCAGTGCTTGTTCCTACGTCATCTTCCCCATGGCCAGCGAGGGGTTCCCGACAGTAGGGGTAAGTCGTTCCCGATCTGTCCATATATTCATCGATGCAGTCTGTGTGCAAAACATGAGTGCATCTAGGAATAATGGAGATCTCCTTCCCGCGTTTGAACTCACATTGGCACAGTGCGCAAATTTCTTCGTGGTGCGGTATCTTGAAATCCTCACAATATACAACGTGAGGAATACTTAATCTCACGGCAGGTGGCACCCGTACAGGGGCTGGTGATGTCTCAATGACTTGGAGTTCCAACTCCATGGGCTCCAATTCATTGTCACCAGGATTATTGTTTTTGCAGTACTTAAGTTTGCAACACAAGTAAACAGCAATGCATAGGATGAAAAATGCACAAGCTATGACAATAGACCACCAATAAGTTTCTAGCGGTGGATGTCTAGGTTTGAAAACCTCTGAAGCAGGGAAATCCAAATCATCATCCATTTTGCTAGCTGCCAAAAAATAAAGAGAGTTTTCGTAATATGTTAATTAATGTTGAAGATGATGACGAAGAGGAAGTGAAAAAGGTGAGAAAGGCAGATAGAAAGTCTTTTGATAGTTTTATTGAAGAAGAAGAAGAAATGGAAGTATATTTGTGGTTTCTGATTTCTGGTTTTAATTGTGTAATAGGAATATATATATATTGTATGGTTTTCCGGAAGAGAAAGGTTTTGGGAAGGGAAATGAGAGAGAAAGATGATTTTAAAGAGATTTGGGATTAAAATCTTAAACGGGGCATTAACTGCCATGTGTTAGGACTTGAAGAAAACCAAGTTTGAGTCGACTTTTGAAGAAAACCAATTAGTGGTTGAGAATTTGATGCTATAAAAGCCAAGTTTGAGACTTCTGATGAAAATGCTTATACTCAATGTCCATCCACACCAGATGTATTTAGACTTGATCTGATTATTGAAAATGAAGGATATGAGACATTATTGTGAGGGCATCGATGTACAATATGATAATTCTATATCTATTGGATCATTTTGCATATTATTTCAATTAAATGTTGTTATAGTTATTTTGTAATGTAGTTCGACAATCTTATTTTGTACTTTTAAAAACCAGATGCATATATGATGAAATGTGAGTTTAATTAGCGTATAGAGCTGCAATGTGAAGCACTATGTATTACAGGTAAGTATTTAATGTCTTATTATTTATTATTAGCATCTTTGCTCATGTGACGTAGGGTGCTGGAATACGCTGCATTAGCTTGTCTTGGTTTTAGCCATTTAAAAAAAAAAAAAAAATTAGTTCCAATTAATTGGATGGGGTCAGTGTTGTTTATTTTATTTTTTATTTACAGAGTGTGCAAGGAGTTACAATCTACAAGTAGATTTATCATTGTGCATATGTTAAATAGAAGTGTATATTTTAATTTGTATTAAAAACTGCTTTATCCTTTCTCTTAATTAATTAGAAGTTAATTTGTTTAGTCTCCACAGTCACTTTCATTTTGCTTTCTGATGCTGTGGTCCTATTTAGTGTTTACGCTTAAGTAGAATATAAGTCTTTTTGGGTCACCACTTAAGTAGATTAATAGTTGAAATGTGATGGGTTTATATGCGGAAGATATGTAAATAAAGAGATATAATTGAAACAAGCAATAAATATAAAATGATGAGCAAACAGAGGCAAAGAGTAGACAAAAAGCATTTGCTTTTTAGTGGCACGCAATTTTGCTAAAATTGTCTTGCTAGTTGCAAGTTCAAATGAAGCAGTAATTTTAATGTTAGTGGGCGAATTTTTTAATTAATTTTACCCACCATAGTTTATTTTGTTTTAATTTTAATTAATCAAAATCTATATACTTATATTTATAATGTTCTATAAGTTTTGGAGACCATTTCTAAGACCCTTTTGCAGAACATATTAATTTCCCTTTTCTTTTTCCATAATGATATTACTTTTCTATGCCTAAAATTTCTATTTAAATAAATTCTTCTTAATTTTTATTCTAATTTAGATTAGACTCTCAAATTTTTAACAGTTCCATAATACCTTTTAAAAGTTAACTCATGTCTAATTTTTTTACGCATAATAAAATAACCTAATGCTTTTCAAAATAAAAAATTAAAGTATCTTTTAGTTTCTTCTTTCTCTTCTCTCCCCCTCTCTATCTCTCCCTCTGTTTTTCTCTCTCCAGTCACTCTGCCCCCTACCCGCTTTCTCTCTATCCTCTCTTCCTTAAAAAAATAAAAATAAAAATAAAAATAAAAAAAGGAAGAAAAAAACTGAAAAGAAAATCAAACAAACCATAAAAAAAATTTAAAAATAAAATGTAATTTTTTTTTAATTACTCCTCTCTCTCTCTATCCTCTCTCGAAAAAACCAGAAAAAAAATCAAATATAGAAAACTCACACCACCTTCCATGGCGTTTAGTAAAACTCAGTCTTATAAAGTTAGGCAGGTATTTATGTAATGCCACAATAAACACAAAAAATAAAAAATAAATAAATAAATAAATTAAAAAGAAAAACAAAGAAACCAGAAAAAAAAAAATGTATTTTTTAACACTCTCTCTCATTCTCCCCTGGTCTCTCTTTCTTTCAGTATCACTCCCCTCTCTCCATCTATCCAGATGCCAAACAAAAAAAAATCCTCAAAATTTAAAGCCTATCAACTAACTAATTACTAAATTAGCAGGAAAAAATGAAATCAATACATGACTTTTACATCACCACACAACACATTCCTACAATTTCATCATGTAATTAATTAACCGGGCACTACAAAAAAAAAATTAAATAAATAAATAAATTTATTTCTCAAATGTAGCACATGCAGCTAACTTAACAATCACCTTTAGCATGATATAGAAAGCTTACCACCAATTAGAAGCTAAAGTATCCAAAAGTCCTTGAAAATTCGTACGCCACAATTGGATCCTTTAATGGCAACTCTCAATCTAGCTAGCTCTTTATTTTTATATCCAAGAGTTGGGTTTTGTAGAGGAAGTTGAGAAGAAGCTTTTGATGCAAAAAATTTCGCTGAGTGGCCGGAATTGTTTTTAGTTATATCTAACCCCACCAAAGTGCTTAAAAGGGTCAAAAACCATTGGGTGCAAAACTCTCAGATGATTTTTTTTTTTGGTTCTTATTCTCTCTTGGTGACCTGTGGCAAATGCAGGAGGAAGAAGGAGTATATATACATTTTTTGGTCCTCTGGTATAACCCGATTCTTCCCTTATTTCCCCCTTTTCTTTATTCTTCTTCTTTTTATTTTAATAAAATGCTTAAGTGATAAATTTTAAATGAAGAGATTTAATTAGGACTTTTTACATTTTCATTTAAGAGAGAAAAAGTGAATTAAAAAAATTTAGTCTGTGGAGTGCTAGTCCACGAATTCGTATCTACGAGGTCTTAGCAACGCCGATAAAGTCCAATATTATATGTTGCTAATGCAAAAACAGTTATAAAATATGCTTTCAGCTTTAAGTAAACAGTTATAAAAAATGTTAATTTGGTACCTGGGAAAATTATCAATTAGCTTTTAAAATAGGTTTAACTATGGTCGACTATAGTTAATTATTTTATTATTTTAATACATTTTAATATTTTTAAAATTGAATTTTTCACATATAAATCTATAATTAATTTGTATTATTGATTTATTTTAATTTGAAAAAACAAATTACACATTTATCAAATTTAATTAGACTTGACAAATTATGTCAATTTAAAAGCTACATGTATAGCATGTGACTTTCAAAATTGATTATTTTATTGTACCAAAAATTAAAAAATATGAAACAAAATTTGAAATTCATTTATGGCTTTTTTTGTTTTGTTTTGTTTTTAAATTTGTTTTAGTTTTAATACAATTAAAAATGAAGAAACCAACTTTGAAAGTAACTTGGTATGCATGTGATTTCTAAGTTGATAGAATTCATCAATTTTGACTAAATTGAACAAAGGAACAGTTTTTTTTTCCAAATTATAGAGTACCAATTGCACAAATTAATTATAGAGATCCCTATATAAACAAATTCAATTTTAAAAAGTACGAAAATGCACTTAAACTTTATTTTAGTTTGCTACAATGAATCAGTCATAACAATAATGAAAATCAGCTTCAACTTATTTTATTTTGTAACTATTGAAAATTAATCACGCACCTACAACTACGACATATTTACAAAAATAAGGTATATATACAAAAATTATTAACATGTTATAATAATAACTTGTAGCAACTGTTCACTTTTTTTTTTTTTTTTTTTTTTTTTTTTTTTTNTTTCTAGTGATAAGAGCCGAATTCTATATACATGTACACATCAAATTCTTATATACTTTTCTAACGGAATTATATATTAATTATATATAATTTGTTCTTGTAATCTTATCTAATGAATAAATCTGATAATTAATACAATAAAATGTTTATTTTGCAGCATTAATTTGGAACTGCGGGAGGTAGAAATTAAGAAGATCATTTTCCTAAACTAATTTTTTTTTGTTTATATTTCCAAACTAATATTTTTCCTAATATGTTTGTGAATGGATGGAGCAACATTTATAGAAACCACTATTGGACAAATAATAAAGACTTGACAAACATAGGCAAGAGTCAGCTTCCCATTTCCAATTTCTATTTATTTTTTATTTATTTATTTTGGTTTTTGGCATGTATTTACTTTGTTGTATAAACTTAATTTAGGTTGTCCTTCTTTACTCCTTACCAAATAATGTAAAGAAAGTATTGGTTTTGAATTGTATATTTTAATATCTCTTTTCACATTGTAGGGACTCATAATAAAAAGCTCAATGTATATTTGTCACATAAGCATCTGAAAATTAATTAAAGGATTTCTCAATAAAATTAAGCCAGACTACATATGTATATATACATATCAAATTCATATATAGTTTTCTAAGAAATTTATAATAATTAATTTGTTCTTATAATCTTGTCTAATAATTAATTGGGTTTGATAATTAATACAATATAATGTTTATTTTGCACTCACTTTTAATTGAAACTTGGGAGGTAGAAAATTAATAAAGACTTGGCAGGTAAGAGTTTGCTTTCAATTTCTAATTTCTAGTTTTTGCATATATTTACTTTACTGTATCTTCATTAAACATAGGTGGTCTTTATACCACATAAGTATTTTAGATTTAACTAAGTCAAAGATTCTCTCATATATTTGCTTATTGGAACCCTCTATCAATCCCAAATTATAATTGTACCAAATATGAGTGATTGTGATATGGTTCAATTGACTTACAAGTTGATTATAACACGTATGCTTCTGAAATTTCTTGAAAATATTCACCAAAAAAGAAAAGATTGAAATCTCTTGAAAAGCATAATTGAATTTGATTGTATGGAAATAGGTATAGGCGTGGTGTTTCCTTTGTCTTCAACGCCTGGAATATCGCCCCAACTTGAGAGTTGCCATCAAAGGTTGCTTGTTGCAATATACTTTGAATATGCCCAAATCAAATTAATGATTGATTTATACAAAAATTCTTTTTTATATATACTACAATGTTAAAAGGGATAATTTTAGGAACACCCCCCGACTTTTAGTATAATATCAAATACGACCCCCAGGTTCTGTATATTTCAAAAACTACTCCTGCCGTTAGTGAGATGCTGTTACATTTAACGCTCAAAAGGGTAAAATAGACATTTAACAAATAACTTTTAGGATACGTTCGGTTTCGTTGCTGAAGAGACATGCATCCTCGGGAACCGTAGCAAAACTTCCCGAGCAAGCTTTGTTCGACGAACTGAGACCAGACCTTTCAGTTTTCATCAAAAAAACTGAAAGAACACAGACCGACCTTTCCTTGAACCGTCGTGCAACCTTTGCTCTCCCTCGCAACGGATGAGGCTGTGGGTTCGACTGGCTGTGAACTTTCAGTTTTGATAAAAAAAAAAAAAAGTTTTGAGTCCGACCTTTCGTCCATAGCCGTCGCGTGCAACCTTTGCTCTCCCTCGCAACATATTTTCTCTCTGGGTTCGACTGGCTGCGAACTTTCAGTTTTCAGAAAAAAAATAAAAAAAGTTTTGAGTCCGACCTTTCCTCGATAGCCGTCGCGTGCAACCTTTGCTCTCCCTCCAGACCTTTGCTCTCCCTCACAACGGATTTTCTCTCTGGGTTCGACTGGCTGCGAACAAAGGTAAGTGATTGGTGATGGAAAAATGGTGGGTTTTTGTTGTTGTTTAGACCAGAGTTGTTTCTGGTCGTATTTGTATTCGTGTTTGGGGTTTCGTTATGCATGCTTTTTTATTTTATGGTTTAGGGTTTATTTTGTATCAAATGGTGATTAGTTTGTTATTTTTTGTTGTCGTTTCTGGTCGTATAGAATTTCTAGGGTTTGATTCGTAGAATGTAGATTGGGGGTTATTTTCTATGGATTTTAAATGTTTTTGTTTTAATGTGTTGATGCACCAAAGCTGTTTGAAAACTTAAATAATCAGTGCATTGTCGAGTTTGGTGTCTTTTTGGCATTCATATTCAAAAGACTTTTATTTATTTCTTTTTTGCCAATTGTAGTTCTAAAATTACCTTTTTGATTTTGAGTGCACTGATTTATTTGCCGATTGTAGTTCATAAGAGTTGATATGAATAGTTGATGTTTAATTTGTTTGATTTTGTTATAAGGAAGCATATATGTTCTCTCTGTATAAGGATTATTTCATTTTGTTATCGTGTGTGAAGAGGGATTACTTCTCTCTCTCTCTGTATGTTCTCTTCTCTCTGTATGTTCTAAACTAAAATGGCTTCTCTGTATGTTAAACAGTTTGCTGAGCATTGCTTTGTTCGAAGGAAAATATTAAGAGTTGCCTGCTTNAATATATATTTCTAATGGTTTTGTCTATTAAATCTGTTAAGCTGATGTGACAAAAAATAAAATAAACATTGTCAAAAAAAACTGTCTATTTTTAAAAAATTTGTTAGATAGTGTGGCTCAACAATTTATTTTAATTTTTTATTATTTCTAAGTCTTTTTGAAGAAAAATAATTGCCGTCCATGAAAATAAAGTTGGGGGAGAGATTTTTATTTTCTTTCTTCCCGTTGGCACTCAAAGAGGGGGAAAAAATTGCTTGACGAAATCGATGATATACCCTAACCAAAAATTGAAAGAACGGAGTAAATCAATTTGCTTCCTCTTTGATCGCTTATAAATCTCTGTCTGGTCTGATATTATGTTTGCCTTCTTGTGAATTTTCTCGAGCTTCCTAAAGGCATCCCGCTTTTTCCTAGCCTTTGCCTCATCCACTTTCTTTGCAGGCCGGGCATTAATTTCTTTAAATTGTGTTTTCATAGCAGCAACATCTTCTTTGGTCTTTGATAAAAAAAAAATTAAAAATTAAAAAAAAAAAAAACCTCTTCTTTGGTCATAGGCTTAATTGGCTTGCGATATCTCTTTTCTTCCTCCAAAAACCACTTTGGTAATCCATTACCATCATCAAACATGTACTTATTATAGGCATCATCGAGCATCTGATCCCTTGGCTTTTTCCTCAGCTTTTTCTTCGCACAAGCAAGTATTTCAGCTTTTGTCTCCACATTTTCGTCCTCTGAGTCATCTAAGAATGAGTCACTTCAATCTATAGCTGGAGCAGGGACAATCTCAAAATCTTCATCTGCTTTTGAAGTTTGTTGAAGAAGCTGATTTGATTCCACAACATGATTTGCTGCCTTTTCCTTGGTCTTTTCTAGCAATTGACATTTCTCCTGTTTCCTATCAATTTCCATTTTGTCTTCGCTGTCAGACTTCTCCAAATCCCCATCCTCTACAGCTTTAGCAAAAATGTCCTCATAACATACTTTAATCACATAAACCATAAAGATATAATGGTAACATACTTTTAAGAGACTAAACGAAATTCACATCTTGAAAATGTAGGAGGAGTTTTTTTTTTTTTTGTTATTCTGCCTTGGATGGTTCTCAAGGGGAACTATCTGGTTTGCTATGGTTTTTTGTTGTTTTTCACAGACTCACTATCTATGTTGATTGTTTATTGGGATAATTTTAGGAACACCCTCCGACTTTTAGTATAATATCAAATACGACCTCCAGGTTCTGTA
>QANX01000331.1:0-59034 GCA_003254975.1 Ochetophila trinervis
TTATACTATCCAAACAATATCGAATATCATAATTATATAGTTAGTTCGTGTAAGATACCTATTATTTAACATGCATTTTAACTGAAATTAATCCAAATATTAACTGTGCAATATTTTAGTCAGTTTGAAAATTAAAATGTAAAGAATAATTTAAATACCTACTTATCACACTTACAGTACAGTTAAAATACCTAATTTATTCAAAATTTATATTCCTCGCGACCGACTGGTCTCCCACTGTCTTTTTTTTTTTTGCTATTCAATTTATTTCTCTTTTAAAAAAATCACCAAAACCAGTGCTTCTACTGCTTTTTCACGGTGTTGGTTTTCTTTAAGTGGCGTAGTTTTCGCCATGCCAGCTCCAAAATTGCAAGCTAGCAAAAATGTAAAAGAAGCAAAATCAAGCAATGGCGTTGTTGTGTTCACGTTTAATCCTTTTCTAGTCAGTCTCCTTTTATGGTATTAGAATTTCCCAATCTGCCAAATGTGATTCCTGTGCTTCAACAAGCACTAACTTTCTTTTACTGTTTCTCTGTATACATTTTTTGTTTGTATCTAAGCTTTTTTTTTTTTTTTGCAACTCTCAATGAGCTTTTAGACTTTCTTTCCCAATCGCTTTGCTTTCAAATCTAGGGCTAGGGTTTTGCTGAAAAAGATTACTATAGCAAAAACAGAGAATAAAGAAAGAATTTTTTTTTGTTCTTTTTATACCCTTCTTCATTGTCTGTAAAGGAAACTGGGTTTAAGGGTATTTTGGGGACAATGAAGCGAGTGAAGACCGACACGCTCTGGTCTCCGAGTCGACTCGGGTTGCTGCAAGTTTTGATGGGGGTAGTGTTCTTTTACCTGCTCTTTATGAGCTTCGAAATCCCTCTGGTGCTCAAAACAGGTATCGGGTCGGGTTCGGGCGATGGGTCATTCGGGTTTCTCAGCGATTCGTTTCCAAGGCCTTTCGCGCTTGAAAGCGAGGGGGAATTGGCTGATATAGACGCCCCGACTCGACCCACCGATGACCCACTTCGGTTGTTCGGAGGCTCGCCGTATCGTACGCCGGAAAGGCGGCGCATTCGGGAATTCAAGAAGGTTTCCGGGTTGGTCTTCAACGAGACGGCCTTCGATAGCAATGCCGGTAAGGACGAGTTTTCGGAGCTTCATAAGGCAGCTAAGCATGCTTGGGTAGCCGGAAAGAAGCTCTGGGACGAGCTTGAATCCGGGAAAATTGAGCTCGAACCCAATACCAAGTCCGAGAACAGGTCTGAGCCGTGCCCGCATTCGATTACACTATCTGGGTCTGAATTCGAAGCTCGGAATCGGGTTTTGGTGATTCCCTGTGGACTGACTCTGTGGTCTCATATTACAGTTGTTGGGACGCCAAGATGGGCTCATCGAGAATATGACCCTAAGATATCGGTGTTGAAGGAGGGAGATGATTCAGTGATGGTGTCGCAGTTCATGATGGAGTTGCAGGGTTTGCAGACTGTGGATGGAGAAGACCCACCAAGGATATTGCATTTCAATCCGAGATTGAAGGGGGATTGGAGTGGGAGGCCAGTGATTGAACAGAACACGTGTTATAGGATGCAATGGGGATCGGCGTTGAGGTGTGAGGGTTGGAAATCCAGGGCTGAGGAAGAAACTGGTAGGTGATATAGACGTGTTGTTTTTATTTTAATTATTATTCTTCCAGAAGGTTGTTTTTTTTTGTTTTTTGTTTTCTGTTTTTGTTTAAGTTTATGTTTTTGGTTTTCTTTTGCTCTAAATATTTGGTCAAATTGGAATGAATTTAGTCTAGGCAAATGTATTTCGATGTCATATGTTGTCAATAGCTAAATTGACTCGACTTTACGTTGACCTCTTGAGAATTTGAGAAATACTTAATACCCGTGTGAGATTTTCAATCACTGTATCGTGGGTCTTACTCTTCTCTCCTTGTTTCCATTCCAAGAGCATTATTTTCTTCTTAATTATCATTTGGATGGTCTTGATCTGCTTCGGTTATGCACATATATAGTTCCTTGATGTTGTAAAGAGGGCATATCTTCCAACTTTGCTGATTGTTTTGATCTTCTGAAGTTGATGGACATGTGAAATGCGATAAATGGATTCGTGATGATGACAATCATTCTGAAGAATCGAAAGCCATGTGGTGGCTGAACAGGTTGATTGGGCGTACCAAGAAGGTGACTTTAGAGTGGCCATATCCATTTGTGGAGGGCAAGTTATTTGTTCTTACTGTGAGTGCTGGCTTGGAAGGTTACCATATCAATGTTGATGGCCGGCATGTCACTTCTTTTCCTTATCGCACGGTGAGTATCATTAGGGTATTTCCTTATACTGTGATGAATGGACATCCTAAAACTTTATAAACTATCCACAGGGATTTGTTCTCGAGGATGCCACTGGACTTTATGTAAATGGAGACATTGATGTGCACTCTGTATTTGCTGCGTCCTTACCCACATCACATCCAAGCTTTGCACTACAAATGCAGCTTGAGATGTCTCCTAAATGGAAAGCTCCAGCTGTTCCCTATGGTCGTGTGGAGCTTTTCATTGGCATCCTATCTGCTGGAAACCATTTTTCAGAGAGGATGGCTGTGAGGAAGTCATGGATGCAGCATAAACTAATCAAATCCTCACATGTTGTAGCTAGGTTTTTTGTTGCACTGGTATGGGTGAATGCTGAAGGCATTTGTTGCTTTATTACAAACCATTTATGTGGAGAAACCATTTACTAAGTTTTGTGTTCAAGATATTATAGCTTTGGGAATTACATATTTTGACAGAATGGAAGAAAGGAAGTAAATGTGGAGCTCAAGAAAGAGGCAGAATATTTTGGCGATATTGTTGTAGTTCCTTACATGGATAACTATGATCTTGTTGTTTTGAAGACAATTGCTATCTCTGAATATGGGGTGAGCAGTTTGACTTCTATTTGGTTACATCTGTTCCTGTCTTCCTTAAAGTTTATATTTTTTTAATTCGGTATATGACAGGTTCGCACAGTGGCAGCAAAGAATATCATGAAGTGTGATGATGACACATTTGTAAGGGTTGACGCTGTGCTTAAGGAGGTTTACAAAGTCCACAGAGGTCGAAGTCTCTATGTGGGAAATATGAACTACTACCACAAACCCCTTCGTTATGGTAAATGGGCAGTGACATATGAGGTACAGATTCTCCCCTGGTTCTTCACTTCTCAATAAATGCTGACTTAGAATGAGCGTTGCTTAGAAATTGTTTCCACTACTAATTTCTTTTTAATGTTATTATGTCTTATTTCATAGTCCCTTTGCTTTTCTACATGGTTGTATGTAGAAGCTCTTCTTTAAACTTATGTTATTCTCTATAATACGATCCAAGATGAGATTTTTCCAGTTAAAGAACTGTTGGAACTGTATTATTGAGCAGAAAGGTCTGCAAAAGTTGGAACTGTATTATTTTGGAGAATAGTCTGATTGATTTTTATAGAAATTTGGTGATGACATGGCCGCTTACCTAAATTCATCTCTCTCATGGTTACTTTTCTGAGATCTTTTACCTGCCTAATGCCAATGCATAGAATATTCAATGTGATTTCTGAACTTCTTCCTTCGTGCTGTAACTGTTGACTTTTGCTAACTAACATTAAACTTTCCTTGTCTTCTATTGGGGGTTGGTGTCTGATGTTGATTAATTTTGTTGGTCCCTTCTTATGGGGTCGTGCTTTAAAAATATGAAAATCGCTCTCCCTGATGTCTTTTTATATGGACTTTCAGGAATGGCCAGAAGAAGATTATCCACCTTATGCAAATGGTCCAGGTTACATAATCTCCAGAGACATTGCGGAGTTCATCATTTCTGAGTTTGAAAAACACAAGCTGAGAGTATGTCTCATCAATCCTCTCTCTCTCTCTCTCTCTCTGAAATTGTGCATGAACAATCATGGCATGATAAGGAAGTCTATTTGATAGTTAATTTAAAACCCATGTCTGCATAATGCAGTTGTTCAAGATGGAAGATGTGAGCATGGGAATGTGGGTGGAGCAGTTCAACCATTCAAGAACAATTGAATATCTGCATAGCGTGAAGTTCTGCCAGTTTGGGTGCATCGAAGATTACTTAACAGCACATTACCAATCCCCTAGACAGATGATGTGCATGTGGGGGAAATTGCAGCAACATCATGGTAAACCTCAGTGCTGCAACATGAGACGATAATGATACCAAAAACAAAAAGACTGGATAGTTTGTTTCCTTACAAAATAGAGAAAATATATGAAGAAGAAAGAACACACAGAAACCAAGTTTTGCAGCTCTTAATTGTTTATTTTGTAAATATATGGTGGGGTTTTTAAGTTGAGATGAGGTTGCTCATGCCCCTTCCCAATTCTTTCATTGTTTCACCTACATTGCTTCCTTTATTACCCCTAATGAAATTAATCCAATTTCAGTTTAGAAAAGGGCCAATATCACTCTTTTTTGTCTCTCAGTTTTGAATTTGATTACAAAGAACAATCGAGTATTTCCACCATACTGATCCCTAAGAATGTTTTACAACAAATTCCACTCTGGATATATGGTAAGAGCACCTTAGGTCCTTCTCTTTTTGGTGAAAAATAAGAAAAAGAAAATGGAGGGGTATAGATTGGTGTATCCTTTGCAACTTCGAGTGGTGAATTCATCTGCGTCGACTGATTTGCCAGTTTTGATTTTGCCATTATGTTTAGTTCAGCTTGACAAATTAAGCTTCCAACTCAGGCGATGAGAGTATTCGAATTTTGGTATTCTTGGTAAAAAATTGAGACATTTACTAATCAATTTAGCACTCCTAAGTCTTTAGGTCATTTTCAATAAGCAAAGACTGATATTTTTAGATTTTTAGATTTGAGGGTTTTGAATTCGGGATTATTAGTGCAAACAGTGGTGAACCCACCTGAACCATGCCAATTGATTGTTGATATTTATTGTCTAAGAAGTAGTATTCAAAGTTTTTATTGGTTACTTGAAAAAAACAAAAAGTTAAGAACATATAATCTGTTAGTATTGTTTCAGTATCAATCCTAATCTCTTTACCATTTTATATCGCGTTCCACTATCACTCATTATAATCCTATTTCTATCATGGACATATATTCTAAATGCAAAGGTAGCTATTAAAGTGGACGCTAACCATTTATTGGGAATAGAATAGTGGAAATGTGCTTTCTATAATTGCTTTCTGGTTTTTGAAGCTGATAAAGCGACGAAAAAGAGGGAACCGTCCTAATGAAAGTGATTCTCTTATAGTGGCCGTAGTGCTTTCTAGAAGGAACCCAATTCCTTATAATCTTCTAATCAAACATCTTTAGGATTAAAGTTTAGCTTTACTAGCTGCTGGATCACTCTATGACCCTCAAGTGCTTGCATCAATTTTTTTTCTTATTTTTTTTTTATTTGAAATATTTTACATTTTAGTAACAGGCACAGCAAAAAAGAAAAAGAAAAGCAAGCTCGAGACTGAAATATCAGATAATAATATAAGAGGTGACAATACTGGCATATCCAGAACTCTGCCATTCATGGACGTTAGAGAAAAGTTACTAGGCTTTTTTCTTATCAGCCAATTAATTACCTTGAAATCTTCCCCATCTGAACAGTTTAGAGCAATCTCAAACACTAAAAACAAAAGGTCAAACCTCAGCATTGATCTGATTTGGACGTTAATTTCCATGCAGTACTGAATTTTTCAAATCTACAACACCCAAACTAATAGTAATAGCCATGCCAAGCAATACACGAACCATGCCTCTGTAAGAACACCAAAAATATAGTCACTATTAGAATATATCAATGATTTAGTCTAAATATTGAAAAAGAAAGATTATATATATATATATATATATATATATATTTAGTACCAGTCTGCCATGGTAGAAACCTTGAACCATTGTTGTAGGGCTCTCCAAATAGACAACCAGTCGAGGTATTGAGCCCACTTGGACAATTACAGATGAAGGAATTATAAGCTCCAGTGTACCCACAAACACCAAAGCTCCTTTCACAATAATCACAAGAACTTGGGAAATCATTTTTCACATTGAATTTGTATTTAAGAGCCATTCCATACTTCCAACTGTTAGGATCAGATTCTCTGCCATTGAAACTGTAAAAGCCAGAGTATGAACTGCATTTCAGGTTCTGCAAATCCATGTCAAACGCGGGTCCGAGATCAACCGGCGCATAAACACAGCAAGAAGAGATTGGCAGATTAGTGGTGCTGATGGGTCTGCAAGAATACAAGAAACCGCAAATGGATACTCCTCCATTATCACAGGAAGGGACTCTGGAGCAGTTTCCAATACTGTCAGTGTTTATTCCACTCGGGTTGTATATCGGTGAAGAAGTGGTTGAACAATCAAGCAAAACGAAGATGGTATCGTCATGGAAAGTAAAAGGAGCATCCCAATCAAGTCCAAAGCCTTTGCTTGGCTGAGTACAGGAACAGGTTGACATGGAAGGGTCAGAGATGTAAATAACTTGGTTTTCATAATCAATGGAGGTCACTGGGTATGAACCGGTGTGGGTTGTGAAGGTGAGGCTTTCTTGGTCGCAATTCACATAGTGTTGAAACCGTGGGTCTCCACAGCCAGGAGCACCACCAAATGGAAACCTGAGAGGGATTCTCCCACAGTTTCTTGGGCATGTTTGGGATGAGACTGAGGAGGAGAGTAGGAGAAGAAACAGAGAAATGAAAAACAGAATTGGTGTTGAAAAATGGATCATAACCAGCTTCATTGTTATAGAAATTGGGAGAAGAAGAGGAAAAGGAAAAGAGAGGGTGAGAAATGGAGTTTGGTATATTGGTTTTATAATATGAAGTGGAATGGAAAGCAACTTAGAGGAATGCTCATTTTGCAAACTTCTCAATTGGAGACAAAGTCATAATGTCTCCAGAACTATAAAATAGATGTACGTGTCTAATTGATGCACATGTGATTCTACCACTCAGGATTGCAGCGGCAAAATAACTTTTACCCCTCTAACATTTGTTATTCATATAATAAAAATAAAAAAAAATAAAAAATAAAAAAAGAGGAAAGTTCGTTTGTTTTATGAATAAAATAATGTTAGGAATATATATATTAAGATGTTTACTAAGTAATGAGGTATTATTATGTTATTGACTTATATTTAGTTGTATTAATCTCTTTAAAAGTTTAATCATGGATGTTTAAGTTATGTTACTATTTACCACTACTATTACTCTTTATGAAATGGGGTCTGTGTATTGCTTTTGGTGTTGGCTGGCTAGCTAACTTTGTTTTCTATTTATGCCTTTTTTTTTTTTTTTTTTTCACTATTAGCTTAGAATCTTAGATGTTTTTTGTTTTTTGTTTTACAGTTTTCACAAATTCTATCTTTATGTTCTACCATGCCACTGGTAATTCAATGCTATAAGCTTTTTGGTTTCAATATTAATGGCTTTCTAGATAGCTCAAAGTCAAAAGTAATGAAGGAAATAGTTAAGAGAATGCATACGAACTTTTATTTATAACTAAGTTCTCAAAGAATTAGCCAATAAAGATTTTACTATATATATGATAGTTCCTTGTGTAGATTGTCACATTGATTAAGAATATGTCCTGTTATATGATGCTTAAGAGTTGATTAAGAATATGTCCTATTATGATGCTTAAGAAGAGAGTTTATTAACTCAAAAAATCAAATTGAATTTGCAATTTTGGATGGAAACAAAAAAATTAAAAATAAAAACATAAAAATTAAAAATTGCATTTTGGGACATCTTAACAGTATTAGCTAGGATAAGCCAATCTAATTCATGTCCCTGAAAAAACAGTACAGTGGCTTTGTTTTTGGTAATAACGTACAGTGGCTTTGTCAAGATCATCATTGGAATCCCTCATCTAGAATATCTTTAAAAAAAATTAAAATAAAAAATTTACATTATTGAAAAAAATTCAACAGGGACAAATGTGTATCTAAATGATTCCTAAAACAAGGATAGCCACAGCTTTCTATTTTGGAGGTCCATTTTGCAAACTCTCACCTTTAATCAATCAAATGCCCACTTACATCATACCCCCTTAAAACCAGGCCCAAAAGAAGATCACAGTGCTAAAAAGAATTAGCTTGAATATTGGAGCAATGATTATCCTTTATTTTTTTATTTTTTATTTTTTTGCTACAAACAATAATGATCCTTTTGTTCTTCACTATTCTTTGTTTTTATTTTCATCATCATTATCATCCTTATCATTGTCTAATATATTGAAAATTTGAAAGCACAAAAAAGTTAACTAGAAATATTATATAATCAATCCAACCCCAAGAGTGTGAATAATTTGGTCTCTTTTAGCGTTTCATTTTTAACTCTCACAACAAAATTTTAATTTACTTTAGTTGATATTAAATTCCATCTTTATTTGTCTCTTAATAAAATATTATCATATAGACAAGTGAAACTTCTTCTAGTACTTCACTTGTAAATTTCACATTGTCTCGTTGAATAGGACAGCTGAACGAAAAAGTTCCATTATCTCATAGACATGTTATGGTTTAAAATTATTCTTTTATTTTTTTGAGTTAACTACATTTTACCTGCTTCAATTCTACAACATTTTACACTTTTTGTTGTTGTTGATAATAACAACCTTTTGCACTTTGCTAAACTCCTCATATTGCTTCTAAACTGGTATTTTTTTTTATCAGTTTAGTCCAATCATGCAATATTAACCTAATAAATTTGGCAAAACTAGTCTTGCACACTGTACAAAAGTAAAATAAAATAGAAATAGAATAAAAGAGTTTCTAAACAAAGATAAATAAGTTGTGTCTATTTAATTCATCAAATTCATTAGTAAAAATGTACCATTGGACTTAATTGACATAAAAGTAATAATTCAGAGGGGAATGTGAAGGATTTTGAAATATAGGAGAAAAATATAAAAAGTTGTATAGTTGAGAGATTAGAATGTAATTATATTAAAAGAAGAAGAAGAAGAAATATGACTTAGAGAAAACTTATTTTCCTCGTTCTCTTATCTTGTTTTTTTGGAATATTTTCCTTTCTCTCAGTAAGATGTCAATCCATTTAAATCCCCACACAAGCATAAAGGTGTAAAGGTATGTGTTCCCCGACGCTATGGTGATCCGAAACATCTAGTGTTTCAGATCTATCATCGAAAAAATCTAAGGTTTTAGATTAACTTTTGAAGTCCTATCATTCTGATAGTGGCTGGCTAGCATCTCTTTTTCGAAGAGTATGGAACATATACATGAAAGTGTACGAGAGTTATAGGAAACAATGAAAGAACTGGATTTATAACCAAAGGTGGGATGAGGCACTCTAATTTCAGACACAATGCTGGTTAGGAAAGTGTGGTCTATAAGAAGCTTTAGGAGATTTACTATCTCAGAAATCATTTCAAAGACTTGGCAAACAAAGTCAAGAATCAAGGTGAAGAAGATAGATGAGAATGTGTTCAAGTTTACATTCGGAACAAAGGAAGAAAGGAATAGAATCTTTAGTGGAAGACCTTAGTCTTTGAATGGGGCACATTTGATTCTGAAGGCGTGGGAAGCAGAGAAGGCATTGGAAGAGATATCTTATGAGAATCTACTTTCATCTTCCAAGTTCATGGATTACAACATATTCTTATACACGAGGAAACCGCAGAGAATATTGGCCAGAAAATTAATGAGTAGTATTAACAGAAAATGTATAATGGCCAGATTTCTACGAATCAAAGTCGACATTGATGTTAATAAACCTATACCAGCATGTTTTTTTTAGGAGAGGGAAAGAGGCGAGGATATCTGGATCCAATTCAAATATGAACGGCTCTCGGATATATGTTACAAATGTGGATCAATCAACCATATAACCGGAAAATGCAAGTTCGATAAACCGGCATTCATCATAACTGGTGCAGGTATATCGACAAAGCTATATGGACCATGGCTGAAGGTGGAGAACTTCGGTAGTCTCTTGTTTGTGAATCGGGAGGAGGAAGACGGTAGCCGACATACAACAACTTTAGGAATGGTCAAAGACCAGTCGAGAGACACAATCTCCAATGCTTCTGAATTGGTGAATGGATTACATAATAGACTGATTGAAGATGAACAAAGAGGGCCAGAGGATAGAGTGGTTATGAAGGCAGACACGGAAAATGAAGTTATCAATACCATCGAGATGAATCAGGAACTGCATGCACTCAGTATAACACTAAAACAACAAAGTTTGAGCGTAGAAAAGGAACTTCAGGCTGCAGTGTTAACTCAAATAAAAAATTTGAACTTTGAGCCCTTATAGTTGACCAACTGGACCACAGGTATTCTACAATTTATAGCAACATCTAAAGTCATGGACATGAGGGAGATAGAGGATGTGGACCTAGTTATTTTGAACTAGGCCATGCCTAATCATGCAACAATTAATGAACCCTCAGGGAGGAAAAGGGCCATAGATGCTAGAGAAAAAATTATCTTAGGGAAGAGAAGCCTGTCTACGTGGCTGAATGGCTCATCAAAATGAACTAGCCAAAGACACAGTGAGCAAGAAGAAGAAACATAGTGGAATGATCTCTTAATATAGGAGACGACCCCTACTCAGACACCAAATTATTTCCAGTCTCCTACAGGGGCACAATCTCTTATATTTCAAAAGGGACACGGGGAGGATTCACGGTATAGAAATAGATCGAGGTCTTGGAAAAGGGATGCTAGAAGTCAGGCTACAAGATTTACAGAAATTCCAACTTTCGGAGACAATGGCAGAGTGGAAGAAAGGATTTTTGAAGAAGGACAACCCTCTGAAAATCATCAAGATTTTCTTTAAGCCGAGGAGGCGGGCTAGAACATGCCCATCTCACAACTGTGATTGTTCTCTTGGAATTGTAGAGGAATTGGTAAAAAAGAAAGCTGTGGGGTTTTAAAGAGTCTGATCAAGAAGCACAATCCTAATATTGTGTTTTTAATGGAAACTAAGGGCGGCTTACGGAGGATGAATCAAATTAGAAAGGCTACTGGGTTTTCTCATTTTGAAGTAGTAGAGGCCAGAGGAAATGCAGGTGGCATAGCTTTAATGTGGAATGATGAGGTAAGATTAAAATGTACTTATAGCAATGAAAGGTTTGTTTAGTTGTGATGTGGAGTATGAGAAGGGCTGTGGGGTTTGGAGCTTCATTGCATGTCATGGCACTCCTTACCCGGTAGAAAAACCATAATTTTGGAAAAACTTGGAGGATATGGCTGACAATCTAAGGCTTCCATGGATTCTAGTTGGTGACTTAAATGAAGTTATCAGTGATCAAGAAAAATAGGGTGGTCACAGCATCCTAAAGAAAAGGCTATTCTTAAAACATTTCATGGAGGAAATGGGGGTTATAGACCTTGGATACAAAGGTTATAAATATACTTGGGATAATAGTCAACAAGGGATGGCGAAGATTAAAGAGAGGATTGATAGAGTGGTGGCAAATACAAGATAGATCTCCCTTTTTCCATCTGCAGTGGTAGAGCATTTACAGGCAAAAGAATTTGATCATGCTCCAATTATGATCCAGACAACTACTTCTCCAAAGAAAAGATTGAGACCCTTATGATTTTTAAAAGCATGGACAACCGATGTCACTAGCATCCAGGTTGTTAATGAGGCATGGAATGAAATCACTAGAGTAGGGATGGAAGCTCACAAAATCAAAAGATCCCTTACAAATACAGTCAAGGCCTTCTCTAGATGGAATAGAGAAACTTTTTGAATGGCCCAACATAATATTATGAGACTAGAGAAGGAATTGAAGCAAGTTCAGAAGAAGGAAGTCATAAATGGAAGCAAACAGAGAGAGTTACAATCATACCTTAAAGTTCATCTCAACCGTCTAGAATTGATCTGGAGACAAATGTCCCAAAAAGTCTGGTTAAAGCTGGGAGACAGAAATACAAAGTTCTTTCATACAAGTTTACTGAATCGAAGAAGAAGGAACATGATATTAGCCATTAAAGAAGGTCCAACATGGCTAAGTGATGATAATGAAATATCAGATTATTTTGCTAGACATTTCAAGAAGCTGTATCAATCGAATCATCCCTGAATTCGAGAGGAAGACATAATGAGACTGGGGTCGAATATGGTTACAAATTCAATTAATTCAGAGGTGATCAGAGTTCCTGAGGAGGAAGAAATAAAAAGAATAGTGTGGGAGTTACATCCTTTGAAAAGCCCAAGTCCTGACAAGTTCTCTGGTATATTCTTTCGGAAGTATTGGCAAACTGTAAAGGAAAATGTGACTTGTTTTGTGAAGGAAGTTTTCAGACTAGGATTGATCCTGAGAACCATCAATAGCACTTTTCTAGTGCTTATACCAAAGAGTGGAAAGCCAAATACTTTCAGCCAGTTTAGGCCGATAAGCCTATGCAACTTCATCTATAAAATGGTCTCAAAAATTCTGACGGAGAGAATAAGTGAAGTGCTAAAGTCAATAATATCTTTGAATCAAGGAGTTTTTGTCAAGGGAAGGTGGACAGATGAAAACACGGTCCTAGCGTAAGAAGTTATTCACAAGGTTAGACATCATAAAAACCAAGGAGGGTTGATGATCATGAAGCTTGACTTGATGAAAGCTTATGACCAGTTAGAGTGGAGTTTCATTGATAAAGCTCTTAATGCTTGGGGTTTCTCTAAGGAAACTAGAAAACTGATTGTGAGCTGTGTAAGTACGGTGGAGTACACGATGCTCATTAATGGCAGAATCAGCAAAGTTGTTAAGTCGATAAAGAATTGAAACAAAGAGACCCATTGTTTCCCTATCTCTTTATCTTGTGTGCAGAATTCATCACTCGGCTTTTATTGAAAAATGAGGAAATAGGTGACATCCATGGAATTAAAGTCCATAGGAATTCACCTGCTATTTCCCACCTAATGTATGCGGATGACCTCCTCATTATGAGTAGAGCAACTATGGAAGAAGCAAAGGCCATTAAAAGCTGCTTTGACTTATATTGTAGTTGGTCTGGACAAAAGGCCAATGGAGAGAAGTCTAGTATTATGTTCTCAAAAAACACAGCAAGAAGGGAGAAAAAAGGAATCATGGAAACCATGGGGCTAAGAGAGATGAAGAGTGACTCTGTGTATCTAGCTAACTGCTTTGTTTTCAGTAAAAATAAAACAAAAGATTTATGCAAGCTAAAGGAAAGGGTTAATGCAAGGATTGAAAATTGGAGTGGCCAGCTCTTGTCAAAAGTAAGGAAGATGACACTGATCAAATCTTTAGTTTAAGCAATGCCTACGTGTTCTATGTCTACTTTTAAGATTCCTGAAGGAATTTGTAGTGCATTTGATGCAGTTGTGGAGAGGTTCTGATGGAAAACGAATAATAAAAGCAAGCATTTTTTGGCTTTAAAATCTTGGAGAGATATATGCAAGCCAAAGGATGCTGGTGGTTTGGGGTTCAGAAAGTTTAGTGAGTTTAACTTGGCCCTTCTAGCAAAAATTGCTTGGAAGATGGCCAATGATGAAGAAGCTCTATGGACAAGAGTTCTGAAAGCTAAATACCTCAGGGGAAAATCGTTTTTTGAAGTGAGAAATGTCATAGGTAGCTCTTTGGTTTGGCAAGGAATTCTTAAAGCTAGAAAGCTTATTAAAAAGGAAGCTTGCTTCGAGATGAGAGATGGGTTTTCAGGGAACCTTTGGGCTGACCCATGGGTGCCATCTATTTTGGGATGGTGTTAGCTGGGAGGAAGTTAGAAGAGTGGCTAATCTAACGGATGAAAATTCAAACTCATGGAACATCCGGCTGCTTCAACATTTGTTTGAAAAGAGAGATGTTAATGAAATTTTGAAGATAAAGTTGCCAAATTTTCAATGCCAAGATAAATTGATATGGATGGGCAACACCGATGGGGTTTTCACGGTCCGAAGCTGCTTACAAGTTACCTATGGCTTTTCAGGAGAATTCTGTGAAAAATGGAAGAAACTATGGAGACTCAAACTTCATGACAGACTGAAAGTTTTCTATTGGAGAGTGGCGAATAATATTCTTCCCACAAGGGAAGTATTGGAAAAGAGATTTGGTGCTATGGATTCGGATTGCAGTGTGTGTGGAGATGTTAAAGAAACTTTGGTTCATGCTTTGAAAGATTATCCGACTGCACGAGCAATGGGTTTTGGAAGCAAGTGGGGTCTGAGACTTGATGAATGGAAAGTGGAGAATCTGGAAGAGCTTGTTGGTAGCTGCTTAAAGCCAGATATTATTATTCTGCCTCGGGACCTTGACAAAAAGGTTGCTTCTACTATTTTGATTACTTTGTTTTATAGTACATGGAATTCTAAAAACAGAGTTCTGTTTAGGGAGGAGAGAAGAATGGAAGAAGTTCTTTCGGAGTTTGAGAGATTAGTGGATGATCTTTCTGGAAATATAGAAGTCCAAGGGGCAAGGAGGGTAAACAATCTGAGAACGGCATGGATTCCTCCAAGCTTAGGCTATTTGAAGATAAATATCGATGCTGCTTTCAAAGAAGGTAAATCTGCGATTACTATGGTATGCCAAAACTCAGAGGGAAGGTTCTTCTTTTAGCTTCACGGGTTTGCAAATGTGTGAATCTTAATGAGGCTGAAGTGAAGGCTATAAGGTGGGGAGTAGAGCTAATGTCAGAAAAAGGATGGAGAAACTTGGAGTGGTCGGTGGATGCAGCTTCAGTTGTGGAGGACATTATGAGTAATGCAGATCCCTGCAGATGGAACACTCGATTTGATATTCTGAAAATTCAAAGTTTGCTTGATGTTAATGGCTGGAAGAGTGGATGGTAGTCCAAACATGCTAACTCTTTGGCTGATGCAGCAGCTAAGTGGACTCTTCACAATAATAGCCATTTGCTTGTTGATTTGTCTAATTTTGAATCTCTTTCTGTTTTGTTTAAGAGCCTAGCAGCATCTCATGCTCTAGGGAACTGATTATGTAGTTTTCCTCTATTTTGGAGGGCTTTTTGTGCTCAATGCAATTTTACTTTAAAAAAAAAATCTATATGACTTTTTTCATAAATGCCTACTGGAAGTAATTGATGACAAATGTAAATTATTATTAAAATTTATAATTTTATAATTCTATAATATTTAATATTTATTGACCGGTGAATTATCAATTATATTTTTAATTAATTTTTTATTTAAAAAAATGAAGAAAAAATTGTCAACATATAACGGAAATGATAAAAAAAAAAAGTCTTTTTTCCTATTTTTTTGTTTTTTCCCTCTCTCCTTCTTTTTCCTTCCTCTGCATGTTCCCCCCACCCCATAGATTATTTAAGCTAAAACTATAGTTGGTACACAGTGCATCGCAATCACAATTTGGTAACTCTAAATTTTTAAATTACATTTCATCAAATTACCAACAAAAAAAAAAGAAATAAATTACTTTAACCAAAAAAAAAAAAAAACTGCTGAGATTAGAAACCAACGTACTGTTAATAGTGCAGAGGAAAAAGTGGATTTCAATATCATCTCTCATAAGCTCATCCAATTCCAAAACCTATGAAAAATAGACAAGAAATCAATGAAAAAGAAAAAGAAAAAGAAAAAAAAAATAGAAGAACAAAAAGAAAAAGAAAACTAGTTTCAATGGTAGGAACCACCCGCCAAAGAAATAATTCTGGGATTTTGTAATCCCATTGGGCCTAACAAAAAGGTCTATTTTAAAATGGGCTTGGCCCAGCAAAAATTCTTATTAGGCATTCCGTACACCTATCTCCATCTTCCTGAAGCAGGTTTAAGGAGGTAAAATAGAAAGTGTTCGAGCATTTTCCACCGTTAATCAACTCCAAGGTACTGAACTGTATACATGTTTGCTCTACTCACTAAGTTTTCATTTATCAATTTCGTTTAATTCGTGGCTTTTTATTTTTTTTTTCCGTTTGAATTTTTTTCTTTAAAATCAATGGCACTATAAAGCTTTACTATATATTCTCATGGATTTTTTTTCCGATAGCAAATATAATATCCCACAAAAATATGATAGGACGCTAATTAATCAGTGATGGGTAATGGCTATTCTGAATTTTAGAATTTTTTTTGCGGCTTCTTTTTTTGTTTTTGGGACCAGAGAGCTTGATTGGGGAAGCAGTGGCAGTGTGGGGACTGCTCAACTAATGTTTGATAAAATGTCAGTAAGAATATAGCTTTTTCTTATATGTAAATTACTTCGATAATGATGTATATAGGAGGCCAAATTTGTTCGTTTGTTCATGGAAAAGATGGTGCTTTGGTAGTTTTTTCTGGAGTCTGACCAAGTTATTAATTTGAAGCATAGGAAAGGACAAGAGCTTAAAGAAGTTGCTTTACTATTAATTGAATTGAGTAGAAAAAAAATTGTTTCTTTTGCAGGGATGGAATGATGAGGGAATCTCTTTGCTTTGATTATTTTAAATGGAGGGATGCTGTATCAGCAGACAAAGGATTCTTAAATTTTTTCTTGATGGGATTCTTTAACAGACATGAAGAGGTGCACCATCTTCTCAGTCAGTTGTTTGCAGACCATCTTACATAATCGATGTTTAAGTTTTGCTTCAAATTGTTTGCCATTCTTCTCCTATGGAACTTGTTCGTACCATGGACTCTCATCAAGCTCAATGAATGCCAGACCTTTTCCTGATTATTCCCCTAAGAAACCTACCATCAGAGATGCTGAATTTGTTCATCATATTTCCACCACAATAAAATTGCGTCGCTCTGAACCTCTGCATCGCATTCTGAAGTCTTATGAGTCCAAGTTCAGGACTGAGCATTTAATATGGATTCTTATGAGCATTAAGAATGATTATAAATTGGTTTTGGATTTCTTTAATTGGGCATGCCTACGTAGAGAACCGCCACTAGAGGCTCGCTGCATTGTTGTTCAAATTGCTACAGCATCTAAGGATCTCAAAATGGTTCATGCTCTTATTCGTGAGTTCTGGGAAAAACCCAATTTAGATGTTAGTCTTTCATTCACTAATTTTTATGAGCAATTGATATACACTTATAAGGATTGGGGTTCAGATCCCCATGTATTTGATATTTTCTTCCAAGTCCTTGTCGAAACTGGGATGCTCAACGAGGCAACAAAGTTTTTTGACAAATTGTTGAATTATGGTTTGGTTTTGTCTGTTGATTCTTGTAATTTATTTCTGTCTCATCTATCAAGAAATTTTGAGGGGTTTGAGATGGCAATAAAGGTTTTCAATGAATATCCTCAAGTGGGTGTTTGTTGGAACACTACATCATATAACATTATTATTAATTCTATTTGTCAGTTAGGAAAAATAAAAGAAGCCCACCATCTACTACTGAAAATGGAGTTCAGGGGCAGTATACCAGATGTTGTAACTTATAGTACTATAATCAGCAAATATTGTCACATTGGGGAGCTACAGAAGGCATTGAAGCTCATAGGAGAAATGGAAATAAAAGGACTGAAGCCAAACCCGTATATCTATAACAGCAAAATACTTTTTCTGTGTAAGAATGGAAAACTCTTCGAAGCCGAGAAGGTCTTGAGGGAGATGATGACCCAGGGAGTAATTCCTGATAATGTGGTCTACACTACCTTAATTGATGGTTATTGTAAGTCGATCAATGTTCCAGCTGCATATCGGTTGTTTAATGAAATGCAGGTTAAGAAAATTATTCCTGATTTTGTAACATATACTGCTATTATACATGGGTTTTGTAAAGCTGGAAAGATGACAGAAGCTGATAATATCTTCCATGAAATGGTAAGCAGGGGGTTTCAACCGGATGAAGTTACTTATACAACACTTATTGATGGTTACTGCAAAGCAGGTGAGATGAAAAAAGCTTTTTCTCTTCACAACCAGATGGATGGGAAGGGGCTTGTCCCAAATGTTGTCACTTATACTGCATTGGCTGATGGTCTCTGTAAGCAAGGAGAGGTAGATACCGCTATTGAGCTTCTTCAAGAGATGCACAGCAATGGTCTTCAACTGAATGTTTGCACTTACAACTCAATTGTTAATGGTCTTTGTAAATCAGGAAATATAGTGCAGGCCCAAACATTGAAGGAAAAAATGGAGGAGGTGGCTGGTATGCATCCTGATTCTTTCACTTATACCACTCTCATGGATGCATATTGTAAAATAGGGGAGATGGATAAAGCTTATATGCTGCTGCAGGAGATGTGGGATAAAGGGTGTCAGCCAACAGTTGTTACATTCAATGTGCTGATGAATGGCCTTTGCATGTCGGGAATGCTGGAAGATAGTGAGAGGCTACTTAAACGGATGTTGGAGAAAGGTATAATGCCTAATTCCACTACCTACAACTCTCTTATGAAGCTGTACTGCATTAGAAATAATATGCATGCGACAACTGAGATTTATAGGGGTATGTGTGCTCAAGGAGTAATGCCCGATAACAACACCTATAACATTTTAATAAAGGGACATTGTAAAGCAAGGGATATGAAAACTGCTGGGTTTTTGCACAAAGAAATGGCTGCAAAGGGATTTCTCCTCACTGCAAGTTCATACAATGCTCTCATTAAGGGTTTTTACAAGAGAAAGAAATTTGTGGAGGCAAGAGAACTATTTGAAGAGATGAGAAGACGAGGTTTGGTTGCAGATAGAGAAATATACAACCTTTTTGTTGATATTATCTATAAAGAAGGGAACATGGAGGTTACTCTTGATCTTTGTGATGAAGTGATTGAGAATTGTCTCGTAAGGAGCAAGAACGAAGACATGTAGATAGATTTTG
The DNA here is from genome assembly GCA_003254975.1 of Ochetophila trinervis. Taxonomy (NCBI): domain Eukaryota; kingdom Viridiplantae; phylum Streptophyta; class Magnoliopsida; order Rosales; family Rhamnaceae; genus Ochetophila; species Ochetophila trinervis. Next base: position 18,730 of record QANX01000331.1, read on the forward strand.
TCTGTTATACTACTGGGATCTTTTTGGACAGAAGTTTGTCAATTTTGGTTTCGATGAATTTCCATCTGGTGTGCTTTTCTGAAATGTATGTTATCTCATTCTTGATTGTACAATTTCTAGATTATAGAAATCCTAATGGAATGATTTTATATTGTTATACTCAGCTGCCATCATTTGATGTGGAATTAAAGGCAGATAAAGCAAAGCACTCGAGGCCTCCTACTTGTTCAATGTACATACTGGAGCAATCTCAAAATCCTTTTTCTTTCTGAGCTTCTTGTTTGATTCTTATCAATTTCGAGATAATATAAAGGTATCACAAGGACCATGGATTGAGTGACCTCTGTTCTGTCTGAATGTTTATTTATTTTTTTTCCTTAAAAAAATAAAATAAATAGAAAACCTGGCCTAATCTTTTTTTATAGTTAAAAAAGAAAACGTCTTTTTCAGCATTCTTCTGATTAACTCGTGTGGGTCTATGCAGCAATTTTGGTAAAGCTGGAAGAGCTAAATGTCAAATCAGGGAAGGTGCAGACAAATTCAATTTTATTTATTTTTGGTTGTTATTTTGATTTATTATTATTATTATTATTTTCTGTTCGGTAGGTGCCGGTGGTGTGGTGTTCTAACTTTTTCTTTGGACAGCATAGTGAGAACTTTTCTATGATCTGCTGCGACATCACCTATTCAAAATAATAAATTGCAGTGCGAATCCAATACACCTTACAATGAGAAAACCAGCAGCAACAACAATATAGACAAAAAGGGAAAAAGTTGCTGAAAATATGAGTTAATCAACCGGTTTCTACATGAAGAAGAAATGGTAGAAGAACTCGAAACATTCCTCACGCCTTCCTTTGAACAAAAGTAATTGCAGCGACTTGGATCAACAACCCTATAAACTCCACTGCTGGCTAAAAGCAAAACATCTTTACTGTTATCCTCTCCGAACGAGTATATGTAACCCAAAGCTGGTTGCAAACTTCCAGGAACAGAGTTGCAAGAAATTGGTGAGTTTTGAGCACAACTGAAAGGAATTTCTTTCGTAGTAAAGTTCCCACTACCCTTTGGTCTTTCAGCAGCTGCCCATATAAAACTTCCATACAGGTCTGCATACAAGTAACTGAACATACAATGACAGTAAAGATTGTGAATCCATTTTTCTTTTCCCAAGCTTTATATATATAGAACAGAAAAAATGTTTATTTACCTTCCAAACAAACATTGATCTGTCGCTGAGCGATAGAAATATCCACCACATATTGCAGCAGACCCTGCATTCCTACTGACATCGGAATGGTTGTATGCTATTACAGGGAAGATTATATCAGTAGAGTAAGCAGAAGTTGTTCCTCCTCTTGGCTGCTGAGGGTTGAAAAGAAATGGGCCTTCATAGATATTCCATCCATAGTTTCCACCTTTGGTGATTATATCCACCTCCTCATGTTGATCCTATAGAATTTAAATGGTCATAAGCAATATTATAACTAGTTTCTGCTACTTGCGTGATTATATCCACCTCCTCATGTTGATCCCATAGAATTTAGATGGTCATAAGCAATATTATAACTAGTTTCTGCTACTTGCAATTTGTTTGCTTACTAGGAAAATGGAGAAAACTTTTTGGAGTGAAAATTTGAAAAATGGGGCCTGAAAATTGTTGTCAAATAACAAATGTCCTATAATGGTGGCAGTAATACAAGGCCATGAGTTAAAACCTGCCCGGTATCTGCACAGATGAAGTACAGAGGTCTTTGTGAATCGAAGCTACACCGCCATGGATTTCTCAACCCTAGAGCCCAGATTTCAGGCTCCAATTCCCTATCTTCAGAATAAGGATTATCTTGAGGGATAGAATAATTTCCCCAGAGGCCGAGTTCACTTATTTGGTCTGCATCTGTTAGAAAACCATCAAAATAAACAGCTTAGAAAGCAAATTAAGCGCCACTAACTTCACCAAACATGTAGTTTAGTTGTGCAAGAGCAAAAATAAAATGCTTCATGGTTAGAAAAGAAGAATGAGTCTCAAGAGTTTTAGATGGTAAAGATGCTTACTTGGTATATTATCAATGTCAATTCTTAAAATTTTTCCAAGCAAGGATTTCTTGTTTTGGGCAAAATTATGAGGATCACCTCCTTGTCCTCCATCACCCATCATAACATATAAATAGCCATCTCTAGGTCCAAATAGAATCTGCCCCCCATGATTAAATGGAAAAGGAAGACCCAGTGTGAAAATTCTTCTCACTTCTAGTCGCTTTGCACTTGTTGCCTAGAAAGTGATCAAAGTATGTTAGCAAAAACCTAAATGATATGTCCTTTCAGGAATAGTTAAGTGGCAACACCACTGTTTCTTTGCATAATCAAAGTAAGCATGAAGATCATGTTTACCAATGAAGGTTCAGATGTTGTTCCATTAGCAGAGAACTCTGCTATAACCTTGTGATACCGGCATGGCTGAGCTTCATTAGAAGAACTGAGCTGGGAAGGATCACAGTTCAAGTCTTTATAACATGAACATCTTCCAGAACATCCCGGTGTCTTGACCTTGTCACAGTTGTAAGAAGCAAAAAATCGACCATTATTGGCAAAATTAGGATGAAAAGACAAACCCATTAACCCAAAGCTGTTGTAAGAATAAACTTCACTTGTCAAATCTAAAAAGGGATTGGATTCATAAATTTCCAAAGTCCCTCCTGAACCTTGTTCAGAAACATTGGCTAACCATATTTTGCCAGATTGTTCGGCGAAGAAGGCATGGTTCGAACCATCAGGATGAGCAACCATATTGAGATAAGCACCATTGCCAATTTTCTCAAGGCACAAACCCTGTGAATGGAGCATGGTTTCAGAACTTCCAAGTGAAACTGGTTCACCATCAAAACAAATAGCTCTGTCATCAGAACTGCCAAATGAAGCACAGAACTTGCTTTCTGTTTGATAGAGTTCACTTAGTTTGGAAGAAGTGGGATCGACCTGTTCATTTTTTGAAGGAGCAAAGTGAGAGTTTAGTATAGGCACATTTTTGCAGCCATTCCAGACATTTGAACAGAAGCTGGTAGCATATTTGTTTGAAAGTGTTGAGTTGATGAATGTAGTAGAATTGCAAAGAACAGGAAGTCTCCGAGGCTCTGATTCAGCCTTAAATAGATCAGCTGAATACTTATCACACATCTGCAAATGATAAAATTACTCAATTATTACATTTGCCTTTGAAAGAACAAGGTTTTTATGTCTTGAGGGATATTATTCAAAATTTGATCAACAATTACAATATTAATGGAGTGAGAATAGTGTTCAGCAACCTATACTCTTTTCGCAAGACATTTGATTAGATACATTATGAAGATTTTCTGAAACAAGCTATAGCATTTTACATTTTGATTAGTCACTTTATATCAGTAGGCACACTCATATATATATATATATATATATATATATATATATATTTAATCTTCCTTTACTGAGATTTCAAAGGAAAAGAAAGCATGTGGAGGCATTACTAATTTTAATATATAGTACATTTAAGCACAAAAGTATTTACTCAAAGAAGCCTAAAGAAGTATTAAGACCCTGAAAAAAAATTCAATTTCCAACAAAAAATCAAAACTCTAGAACACTGGGACCTTGGTATACAGTATAAGATAGCATATTAACTTGGTAATCCTTAAAGGCCAAACATATAAGTTGTAGTCTTCCATTTATTAGAAGGTTAAATAGCTTCTTACTGCACAAAGAATGGATTTTACAAGAGAAGCACAGCTAGAATCAGAGATGTTCATAGATTCAAACTGCTTTTGCAATTCAAAATCTTTGGCTGAGTCACAGCAGACCCTTCCATGGTAGTGGGGGCAAAAGGTCAGAGGATCCTTTGGGATAGTTGGTGCCCCTGTAATAAAATAGTAGAAAGTTAGCAGACAGTAAGCACAACCCATAATTCATATTAATGGAATAAACAAACTCAAAAACAATTTTTTGTTTTTTGGTGTGAGAGTTAGAGGAGGTACTCAAGTCAGTGCACAGAGGAAGTGAAGAAGAAGGATTAAAAAGTAGAAAGAAGTGACAGAAGAAGAGGAAGAGGATAAGGAAACTCATTGCCACAAATGAGAAAGAAAACAGATGAGCAAGAAGGAAAAAACCAAGAGGCACTTTTAATTTGTTCTTCTACCAACTCGGTTTCATGCTTCAACAACATAGGAAGGTATTAGTTTTTTGTCAGTGGATCACAAAGTAGGATTAGCTATTAGTCAGTTTTCCACTTATTTTATTTGTTTTGTGCGTCAGAAGATATTAAACAATTTAAAGTAGGCGAATTCTGTATTGAATATCATTTGAGAGAATTGATGCCCAAATTTTACACTAGTTTTAGAGTATACTATAATGTACATAACTTTGAAATATTAGTGGGAGGCATTTGCAATATATATTCAATTAGGATCATGATCTAATAGTAGAGTACTTCATTTTTCAGTCATTGTATTGCTTCAAGCATTGGGATTTAAAAACTTATTTATGATTTACTGGGTTTATTACATATTTTATTTTTTTTAAATAGAATTGTAGTATATTAATAAATTCATATTTGATGACTAATTCAAACCTAACTATTGGTGTGATATAGGTTAATAAAAGAAAATTTGATGTTAAAACCATCAGGTTGGTGGTCAACCTGATGTAAGCTTGACTGTATATATATATATATATATACACACACACATATATATAGGTTTTTGCCACTATTGTTTTTTGAATTTTGTGCGAATTTGTAAATTATCTAATATATTTCATATTTAGCATCTATGTCTTCTTAAATTAACAAAACTTGTCAGCACAAGTCTACATTAATTAAGTTTAAAGGGCACATATGCCAATAAATAATTATATATATATATATAAAGAAAAATATTATAAAACCCAACTAGTAGGCACACCATGGCGCCAGCCACATGTGTTTTCTTTTTATATATGCTTTGCAAGAGAATGAAGAATATGTACCCTTCCAAGTTCTAGCTCTTTTTATAAAAAAAGTAAAATAAAATAAAATTTCCAGCTCTGTAACGTTCAAGTCCCAACATGTTTATTTTTTCTTTACCTAAATCAAAAGGAAGCCTTAAAATTAGCACCGGTGTTCTAGTGGTAGAATAGTACATGCCATTGGTACAGACCCGAGTTTAATTCCCGGCTGGTGCAATTCATCTTTTTTATTATTTTTTTCAGTTTCTTTTTCATCATCATCATTATTATTATTATTACTTTTTCTTTTATTTTTTTAATGATATTGGAATTATGTGGATTCAAATTTGAGATTATATTACATGTAACATTTGTATTTTTTGTTTAATAATTATGTAGCATTATACTCAGCTAACAAGTTATTTTTACGTCGTAAATTATTATGGATGGTTTAAGTTTATGTTACACCTAATTGTAGTCATGTATGAATGATGATACAGTTATGGTCGAGCATTCACGAAAACCCTATTACACACTGTTCAATATCCAATATAATCTGCTTAATTAGCTGCATTAACTTGGTGTTCTAGGAACAATCTATGAGAGCTGATTAAACTCAAAATGTATTTTGTTTATCATAAATTGTGAGTTTGATCTCTTTATTTCAGATGGCAATTAGCACATTTCATCTTCAGTATCTGCTCAAATTTCCAAAGAAAAGCAAGCATTAGTGGAGCATATATAATATTTTAATATAGAGTAATAGAAACCCCATACAAAGTTTATAAGAAATATTGTAACCTTGAAAGTATTCAACTTGCTTCTAAATTTATAAGTATATAATTTGACATTGACCAATTGTTTGAATAAAGAGTTTGATTATTTTATGTATATAATATATATTAAAATTAGGACACTGCCAAACTGGGATATACTTGTTGATTTAAGGACAACAAACTATTCTCTGAGAGCAAATGAATCTAACTTTATCTAAATAATTTTTAGAAAAGAGAACAAAAAATTTTAGGAAGTTTTTCTTAGTGCCTTAAAAACAAGAACTCTTAACAATTCTAAGATTTCAATTAAAACAAAAGTAGTTAAAGAACTAAGAATAAATGAGGATCAAAATACTAATGAAAACAAAACATCATAAACTAGAATAATAAAAACTAGTGATAAAACTTAACATGGCTTTTAAATAAAATATTATTTGTAGCTATTCAGACTCAAAACAGTTTTTGAATGTGTTTTGAATAATTTTTCAAAAGAGTTTTCATTAGTATTTAACTTGTGACTATCGAGGAAAATTAAAATTTAATACATAATTAGTAATTGTCATATATTATCATCATCACAAATAGTAAATTGTAAATTAATTTTTTTTTAGCTATATGCTTAACATTTAGTGATAGTTTTAATTATTAGAACTTTTTAATAGTCTGGAAAAAGAAATGTTTTTCTTCAAATAGTTTGTATACAGAGATGGAAGTGATAGTGTTTTTCACACCTCCCAGGAGTTTGTAAAAGGCTGCTTTGTCGTTCCTTTTCAAAGTTTGCAAGCTTTTGAAGCTGAGCTTCTTATTGCAATATATGCCATTGAGTTAGCTAGGGTTTATCATTGGACGTATATTTGGTGCCTTGGTTTTTACGAAACAGATGGGAGATCCGTTTCTTTCTTGCGTTCAATTCTTTTTCAAGTTTTTCACATTTATAGAGAAGAAAATCAAGTTGCTGACCTTTTATCTAAAGTTGTTTTGTCATCAGCGAAGGCTAATTGAAATAACTTACTTCCTCATTACTGTAAGTTATGAGCTCGATATTTTAGAAGATAGATTTTTTAGGTTTACACACTAGTTTAGTGGGGGGTTTATTTTGGTTTGTTGTTTGGTATTCTTTTTTGCTGGTATTTTTCTTTTTTTCTTTTTTCTACTAAGGTTTCCCCATTGAAATATTTTCTCATTAGGATTTTAATGAGACCAGTGGGTGGGTTCTTTTGTTTGTTATTATTTGTTTATTCAACTTACTTTTTTTTTTTATTTTTAGAAAAATCATTTACACTTCTATGGTTTATTTTTATTTTACGATAGACTTTATAATTTGAAATATTTTAGAAATACTCCACGATGCTAACAAATTTCTTTTAAATTTAATAGAAAATGGTAAAATAGTAATTGAGTATTTATAAATGAAAAAATATCATTTACCCCTGTAGTTTATCTATATTTTACGATAAAACTCACGGTTTGAAACATTAAAGAAATACTTTTTGCCATTAATAAATTTTTATTAAATTTAATAGATGAATGATTGAATGTTTATAATAAATATCTATTAATTGATAATTTAACAAATTTTTGTAATATTTTTATTGACATTGATAGAAATAATGCATTATAATAAAAATAGAAAAGACTATTTAAATTAAAAAGTTAAATACATTGTATTTCCAGCAAAAACAATATTTTTATTTTATTTTTTTCATCTCCTCTTTCACCTTCTTCACCTCCTCTTTCTTTTTCTCTATTCTTTGCATATGTGTAAGTAAAGCTCTATTGCCAAGCCATTTGGATCAAACCTAGGGCCAAGCTATTCACTTTTTTGTTTTGAAAATTGCTATATTTTGAAAATTAAAAAAAAAATTATTGAACTACAATTAATTTCTTTTCGAGATGTATTTTAAATATATAAAATTTGAAAGTCTATTTTGAATTGTGCTTATAAATTAGAGTGTCAATAAAATTATCTGAGCGTATTAATAATTTTTTACACTGCTAACTAAGATAAATATATAAGTAAAATATTTAAAATTACAGAGTTTATGGTACAATAAAATAAACTTTTTAAAAGTCCTGATGAAAATTTTCTTCTATATATTAGCCAGTCTTGTGTCCTGATTGATTTTTAAGTGCCAACCTAGTATTCCTCAACTTCCTTATTATTTTAGTATTATTTGGTTGTGTATAAATTCCGAAGTATCTTTTAGTATCTATCTTGATTTTCATAGGTTTTTTTATTTTATTCATATTTAATAGGCAAATGACTATTATTTACTTATTGCATTTATAGATATTTATTAGAAAATAGTTATATTTTGAAAATAGAAAGTTTTTATAAATTGAAAAAAAAAAAAGAGAATCAGTCTCAAGTCTTATCTCATTGAATCTGGAGGGTTTCATATCATACAATATATAAAAAATAAATACAATAAAAAAATAAACATTCGATTGTTATGTTTCGAGAGACTGTTTGGAGTGGACCTATAGAAAATTAATAGGAAAACAGAGTTCATTGCTGCTACCGTCCATTACACCACAAGACACGTAACAAGCTGAGTACTTTGGCTGGCAAGTCATCGTGTTTCAATTTCAGCCACTCCACACACCGACTAAACTCATTAACCATGAATCATAAAAAACAAGATAGTTTATTGAGAATTGAAGACATCGATTTCGGCTAATTGTCCATTTTTGTTTTTTTCAGATTTATATATTCATGAATAATATTAAAATTACTAAAATATTAAATTAAATTTATCTATACCGATAGTATAATTATATTTAATTAATTAATTTTTAATTTATTTATCTATTTATATTTAAATTATATAAATATAATAATTAATAATATAAATATTTTAATACCTGTATATTGGAAATCAAAAACTAAATAAACATAGAAGGTGATCCAAAAAAGAAAACAAAATCTTCTTCCTACCGTTCTAGTTTTCCACGTTTCACACTAGTAATCACCTAATTACCAAAAGAAAAAAACACTAGTAATCACCTAACCACATTAACCTTCCAAACCAAACCCACATCAGCAATTCCATATCCTATTTATGAGCATTCATATTCACCACCACCCACCTATATAAATACAATGAACGCTTAGCTTCACAGAGACTTCGCTCTTTGTTTGAAAAATCTTTGATAGCTAAAAATAAAAGAAAAAAAATCCATGGCAGAAAGTGGCGTGAAGCTTTTGGGAGCATGGCCGAGCCCTTTCGTTATGAGAGCTCGGATCGCTTTGAATCTCAAACATGTGAGCTACGATTTTCTTGAAGAAACTAATTTGGCAACCAAAAGCGAGCTTCTTCTCAAATCCAACCCAGTCCACAAGAAAATCCCAGTTCTTATTCACAATCAAAATCCCATTTGTGAATCGCTCGTCATTGTTGAATACATCGATGATGCTTGGACCTCCGCTCCTTCTATTCTTCCTTCTCATCCTTACGACCGCGCCACTGCTCGCTTTTGGGCTGCCTATATTGATGAAAAGGTATGGGTTTTTTATTTTTTATTATTTAACTATTTTTTTGGGTATGATTTGGTTCTTGGTTCTGTTTGTATTTTGATGCATTTTTATTTTATTTTTTTCCAGAAAAAAATGTTGGTATTTAGAATATTTTTGAGTGTATGATAAAAACTGTGGGCAGAGTTAATGGGACATAAAAATAAATATTATTTAAATTTAAATATTATAAATATATAATTAATTTAAAAATAATTAATAATGTATAAAAATATTAGAGGTAATAATTAATTATATATTTTATTAAATATTTTTAATTTTTAAATCAATTATATATATTTTTAAAAATTTGACCATGTTTAACAAAATTTTTAAAACAATGTGCAGATAACGTTAGATATATATTCTAATATATATTTTTAAAATAATATTTATATTTATTTATATAGTATGTTAACTTTAACAATTCATCTCCATTAAAAAAATATAATGCTAGAGTAGATTCAGGGTATAATGCTAGAGTAGATTCAGGGTATAGTAAGAATTTATGACATTTCCAATCAGTTGCTATTCTTGGGAGATATGTTAGCATTTTTTTTTATTTTTTTTTAAATAGAAAAAAATTGACTCTTTTTTTTTAGTTAAAAATTAATTTGCCAAATGACACATTTATTTCCCAATTATTGACATCTTAATGAATCTAACAAACTCTAAAATTTAAATGAAAGTTTATCTTAACAATTTTTTTTTTTTTTTTGTTGAAAAATAACTTCTTTTTTTCTTATTGGAAAATTTGTGTGATTTTGGAAGCTTCAATTTTCAGGAAAATATGTATGTAATATTTTATAATATAATATCTAAATGTCAAGTTTGTCAAAGTGGAAAGAAAAACTAGTTAGTGCTATCAAATTGTTTAACAAATAAAGTATAAATGATTTATCAATATATTACATTTGAAAAATAAATATAAACTAATTATAAATAAATCCTTATAAATGGACTAGTGAATGGAAATACAAATAATTATAGTAGATAATTTAATGTCTATATACTAGAGAAGAAAAAATGATATTTGGTCTTTTTTGTATTGGGTCGTCAAATGTTTATTCCAATCAATTATTTTTGCATCCAAATGTTTGTACAATTGGAATGGTTTTTATTTATTGGATGATTTATGCATGAAATTTCACGTCAAATATAATTGAAACTGTTGGAATCCTATAACAAACTTGGAGATATCTACCAAGTTTGAAATTCCCCACAAACCATATTATAACAAATAAAACAAAGTGATTTCTACTCCTAGTTATATTTTGCCTACTTTAGTCTTTATTTTATTTTTGGTCCAAGGCACTTTAACAGAGAGAAACTTAGGATAGGAACACAGTTGTTTTGAAAATGACATATAAGCTCGATTTAATTCATTACTAAGAGAAATTTGGACGGGTAGTAGGTAAGTCATGTTTGTTGTACAATAAGTTTGGTTTTGCAGCGTGTTCAGCCCTTAATTACCTATGAAGATGATGCAGATTAAGCCCTTAAAAACAACCTTTTTGTTTTTATTATCGAAAAAAATCAGTATAGTTTTGCTATATGTATCCGAGGAAGCTTATCGCATGTAAGATTACCTGCTGATGCAGTGATGAGTTTGTTTAAAATGAAAGACCCATATGGGAAATGAACCCATTACAACAACTAATTAAATGGCTTGGTAAGCTATATGACCATTGGTAATGGATCATCAGCAGTTAACAAATAGTATTTTTTAATTATTATTATAATTTATGGCTATGTTCTGTATGTTGATGTACGCAATATATATAACATATTTCAAATGGGTTTGTTTGTAATTATTGTTTTGTAGTGGTTCCCATCCATGAAAGGGATAGGAATTGCTCAAGGAGAAGAGGCAAAGAAAGCAGCAGTGAATCAAGCAATAGAAGTGCTTGTGCAATTAGAGGAAGCCTTTGGAAAGTGCAGCAAAGGAAAGCCATTCTTTGGTGGAGACCAAATTGGGTACGTTGACATTGCATTGGGATGTTTCTTGGCATGGCTAAGGGTTACAGAGAAAATGAATGGTGTAAAACTGCTAGACCAAGCCAAAACACCAGGTTTGGTCAAATGGGCTGAGAAGTTCTGTGAAGACCCTGCTGTGAAAGGAGTTATGCCTGAGACTGATAAGCTTGCTGAGTTTGCTAAGATCTTATTTGCCAAAATGAGAGGTGACCCACCAAAGTGATGATGAAGATGTAATATATGTATGATCCCAAAATTTTCCAAATATATTGGTATTGGGAAAACAATATTTACTATAATGGGTCAAAAATATCATTGTGCTTTTGTTCCTTTGGCTGGGACATGGACATGCATTTTGTTATGAGAATGTTGTAGGGTGGAATAAATTTGGCTTTATATGAATTTTGTGGTAATTATCTAATTTTATTTTTGCATTGGAGGGTTAGAGTTGCAGGGAATAAAACAATCATTTTGCGTAAAAAAATGTCGTCCATCAACAAGCCGGCAATACAAGTATCGATGGGGAATTTGTTTTGTTCTTTCACTGTTTGGTCTGTCTATGTTCTTGGATTTTAAGGTTTCTAAATTTATATTTTTTAAATGGTTTTCATTTATGTAGTCATCTATTTCATTTAGAATTTAACAATTCAATATGCGATAAAAAGGATAGGGTTTCGTTTTTGAGTAAACAGGACTACTAACAAAAAAGAAAAAAATAATAAATAGTGAACAAAACAAGGCGAATGAACACTTACAATGGTGAGCAGTTTCATATTTTTATTTATTTATTTATTTTTGTATACATACATTACATATGATATCATTTTTAATTTAAACAATAATATAAATAACCACCCTCCTCAATTCATGGAAAAAAGAACACTCATGTAGTTTGTGTGGCAAATTATTAAAAAAAGCAAATAAAACAATTCGAATCAACCAATACTAAAAGGCACCAGTGGTCTAGTGGTAGAATAGTACCCTGCCACGGTACAGACCCGGGTTCGATTCCCGGCTGGTGCAAATGATTAAATTTTTGTTTCTTTTTTTCCTGTGGTCTGCAATTTTGATGTTTTCCTGAAAGTGTTATAAATCTTGAAAATGGCCAACTTGAGTCACTTTGTAATCGTTGATAATTACAATACGAAACTCCAAATCCAAGAGGTGATTTTCAGCTACCTATGATAATGCTTAATGCTTTAAACTAGAAAGAGGCGGTTTTGTTTTTTTTATTTTTTTATTTTTTATCATCATAAACAGCTTTCATGAGCTTTATAAATTTTTATAAATTTATTAATATTATTTGTAAATAAAATAACTTTATCAAAATTTATAATAAAATAATATTATTTATAAATTAAATAACAAAATTATTAACTAAATAATATTAATAAAATATTATCTTATTTATAAATAATTTTATTTTATTTATAGATATTGATATGATTGTTTTAGTACAATATGTGGTTGCATTTGTGGAAATATGGTCTAGTAGTCGCAGACAAAATGACAATTGTCCCACCAATCAAAACGCGAAGGGAGGTAACGAAGAAGAAAAAGAAGATGAAAAGCTTATTTCTTTTAACACTCAATCTCCATTGGAACATAGATTAGCGTCTGAAACACCAAAGCATGGCCTTGTAATTTTGTTAAGACTGAGACAGTCGCTGTCGTTTTGGTTTAGGCAAGTGGGTAAACCCTCTCTTTTACTACAATTTGGTTCATCTGAAAAAAAAAAAAAAAAGGGAATAGCATCTGATTCTTGATCCAAATGTCCCTACCCACCAACAATAAGCCACAAGACCGAGTCGACTCTGATGCCAACCTTCAACTTTCTGCCAAATAGAATGCGACAGCAGACACATAGTTGGCTCTATCCGATCCATCTGACAGATACCTTCATGAATATTTTCATTTTTATTTGTATCCAATCTCAAGAAAAGGAAACAAAACAAAACAAAACAAAAAAATCTCAAAGAAAGCTCTGTTTTTGGTGGAGTCATCGACCCAGTTTCGGCTACGAAACACTCTTCGTCCTTTTTGAATTTTGGGTTTGAACTTTGCAACAAATTTGCATATACAGAGTAACAAAAAGAGATAGAGAGAGAGATGGAGGGAGGTGTCAAAGTGAACATATGGGGATACGAGGTGAGGACCTCTTCGGATGCTTGTATATCTGCCATCAACGCCTTCTATCACCAGGTTTGTTTTTATATTTCTCTTTTACTCTAATGGGCTTTTTTAAAGTTTTTTACTTATCCATGAATTTGAATTGTATATTGGGATTTTTTTGGAGTGAATGAAGGTGCTGATTTATGGTAGAAAAAGGAGTTTGATATTGGAAGCCTCCGTTCATGACAAAGACTGCGTGCTTGCCAACATTTTAGCTGCTCATATCCTCTCCTCCGATCCTTCCCGAGCTCGCTCCTATCTTCAAGCCGCTGAGTCCCAACTCGTATGTTTAATTTTTTTTTTTATTTCACTTTTGAGCTCTTTTTGTAGTAGCAAAGTTTCTTCCATTTTTCTCTTTTGGGGAGTTCCTCTTGTTGGGTGTAATGGGTAATTAGCTTTGATCAGGAACAAGCCACCTCATATGAGAAAGCAGTTTTTGATGCAATCAGTAGTTTGATTTCTGAGAACAGAGACGATGATGTTGCGTTTGAGTTGCATTCTAAGGTGAGCCAGCTGCCAACACTTCCAAGCCATCATTTTTTTCTTAGCTAAATTTAATTTAAAGTTGATAGTTATATGTCATATTATTTCTGGTTCTGTATTTTAGTTTATTTCCTATTTTGATGACTTGTTATTTATACTGCTTATACAAGATGATCCAGAAACCATTCTTCCCCATTTTAAACTTGATTTTCCTTCTGCATATAAATGTTTTGCAAATCACGTTGAACCATAAAAGGATGGTGTATCTCGATGCTAATTAGTTAATCCACTCCTAAATGGTCATATGTCAGCCCAATGTCCTCCATGGTAATTTTCCCCCTGATAATAAACTATAAGTTTAGCCACGATTTGTCTTAACTTACTTGTTTCTGATATTTATATTTTATTATGTTCTGAACTTAAGATTCTTGTACCCAATCATGGATTAATCTTCCTCGTGTCAAATTATTAAAAAAATGTTCTGTATGAATGGTCATTGTGTTGTGGTAACAGTATACTAATCTATATATTAAGGAAAAGATGAGCTCCAACAAATAAGCAAAAGATAATATAGGTTACAGATTGATTATAATATTGCTGATAATGGCTTCTTCTACTTCTTACATATGAGTAGTGAGAATTGAAAGTTGAGGCCACATTCTCGTATTGGAAAATTGGCACTAGTTGTAAAGATGAAGCAAATATGTGACCTTATTCATGAGAATTGTAATTTTCATTCGACCTCTGCTTTAGATTCACTTTATACTGTTTAAAATAATGTATATTTATTTGCAGCTTTTAAAAGAATTTCCAAAAGATTTGGTCTCTTTGAAAAGGGCCCAAGTGCTGTGCTTCTACATGGGGCGACCTGATCTGTCATTGAGTCTTGTTCAACAGGTTCGCTTTTACTTAGAGATACATTAACTTCATGATTTCCTGTACTTAATTGCCTTCAGAAGCTTATTTGGTTATTGCATTGAACAGTGTCAGGCAAAAAGGATCACAATTCTATGACTTCGAAAAATGATGAAGTAATAACTGCATGTGTTTTGACTAATTGAATGATAACAGTTACCAGGCTTTTTCTTCTATTTATGAGGGTTGGGACTTGCGAGTTTGCAGCTGGCCATTAAGTGTTCTTAATGTTGTCTTCATTTGATCTCATTACAATTAGCATCCTAACAGGTTCTTCCTGAAAATCAAGAAGAAGATTATATATACGGCATGCTTGCCTTCCCTTTACTAGAGCTAGGCCAAATGGCAGATGCTGAGAAAGCTGCAAAAAGAGCATATGAGATTAACAAACAAGACGTCTGGGCTCAACATGCCGTGAGTTATAATAATTTAGTTTGTCTTTAAAAATTGAAGTATTTAGTTCTGCTTTTTCTTTTACTTTTTGTTTAATCTTACATAATTGCTGAGTGCTTTTTGTTTGAGGTTTTGGATGCTCCCATCTTTCATTATATATTGATAGACTTTCAGAATTCTTGCTTTTAATTGTCAAGGTTTCTGTTAAAAAACCACTTAGCAAACTCTCCAGGCTTCGTAATAAAATGTTAACTAGTTCTGGCTTTCACATTCTTATGGGACATGTGGAGAAGATTGGTCATATATACTACCATGGTTCCAGTTTCTGATTATGAACCTGTAAAGGCATACATTAAATTTCCATATTGCTATTCTGTGTGATTATCATCTAGTTGTTGCTCCAAGAGCATCCTTCTTATAAGTTATTGAACCATTGTTGCAATATTTGGTTTCCTATGCAGTTGTGCCATGTTCTTCAGTATCAGTGCCATTTCAAGGAAGCAGTGGAGTTCATGGAAGGATGTTCATCTTCATGGTCTTCTTGCTCATCATTTATGTATGCATATTCTGTCAGTTACTAGCAGATGTTAATATATTTCTCTATATATTTACATGTCTAAAATATTATAATTTCAGGTTGACGCATAATTGGTGGCATGTAGCTCTTTGTCACTTGGAGGGTCATTCGCCAATCCAAAAAGTCCTAGAGTTATATGACCAATGTATCTGGAAGGAATTAGAAAAAGTTAATGCAATATATCCAGAGGTTTATCATTCAACTATCTTGGTCATTACTGAGTTGTTTTTTATATCTCTCTTCTTAATTTCTTGTGCTATTAGGTGTACTTGAATGCCGTGGGTCTGTTGCTGCGAGTTCATGTCCGGGGTGAAACTAATATCTTTAAGGACCGTCTGGAGATCTTAGCAAGTCGTTTGACGGATCAAGTGAGTTACACAACAATTTTTTTTTTTTTTTCACAAGTTGTCTATGTAATTTGATGAAAGTTATGAGTGCCAAATGTGAGAATGTTCGAGGTCATTAGAGATATGGTTGTAAGGGATATTTTAGGCCACTAGTTGTAAAACATCTTTGCATATTCCTGCTTTAGATATATATTTCTACAAAAAGAGAGAACACAATTCATTTGGACCAAGTTCATTAGGTTGGTCATTTGCAGCACTTTAACCAAAGTAATGGGTTCCTAAGCAACACTTATCTTAGGTCATAGATATCTTCGTGATAATGCTTGTTTGATGGATGTACATTTTTAACTGGTATTAAATACATTAACATCTCGTGTTCTAAGTCAACAGTAATAGCCCGTGTCCTGAGTCAACAGTAATGGCCTCCTATACTGCTTCAGCCAACCAAAGATGTATTGCATTTCAAGTTCCTTAGAAATTGTGCTCAAAATGCAGCAAAATTGTATTTGATGTTCTCTGTCATCTAAACTCTGTGTATTTCAAGTATCTGAGCCCTCTTAACCCTAATCCCTAGACCATTATTGTAGAAGTGGCTAGTATATATTAACAAAGAACTTACATTTACCTCAAAGGTTACCAAATGATACTGCATGCAAGGTCTTTATTAACTTATTTAAGCTTCTCATGGCAGAAAATAATTTTGCAGTTGAATTTATATCATGCTCTATTGATTGTCATCCTCAAAATAGCTTCATTATGTGATGCTTTCATTATACACATACTTATTATAATTTTGTTATATCAATGTATGCAACACAACATTCAGTCCAATTGGTACCTAGAGTGGCACTTTGATTTGTTAATACTCTGGGCATTGGCTTATACTAACGAGATTTCTAAAGCTGAAGCTTTACTTGGAGGCTTAAAGTTCAGGTTAGAAGGATCCTCCTATTTTCACCTACACTTGTTGATGCAATTTATAATTATTTAATTGAAATTAATTTTCCCTGTAGATTGGCCAGGATGAACAAAAAGAAACAACAATTGATGCAGCGGGAAATATCGGTTGGTTCAGATGGCAAATTCCTTTGCCCCTTACATTGATGTCATCATTTTTCTATATTTCATTTGTGGTACTTCTGTTTGATCTCTTCCAAGTTTTGTTTCCCCTTTTGGAGGTGCAATGGCATTGAACTTTTAGAGAGCAAATAAAACTTTTATTAGGACCTTTCCAGAACTTTCTGCATGGTACCTATCAATTGAAGGGGAATGGGGTAAGGAGAGAGAGATCAGGAAAGTACGTTTATTTTGGGTTGGCAATATAGAAAGTTTTATGGGCCTTCAATCAGAAGTTGAGAGTCTTGAGATTTTAAATCTTTAGTACTGACAACTTTGAACTGTTTCGTCACAATTTTTTTTTTTTTCATTGCTGTTGCATTTAAAGAATTTAAGATGGATTTAGAACTTTAGGCCTTTTTCATTTTTTTTTTCTTTTTTTCTTTTTGCAGCTTGCAGAAGCTCTCTTCGAGTATGGAAGGGGCAATGACAAACGAGCACTGGAATTGCTTGGTCCAGACTTTGATGCAAATGATCATAAGGTATTAGCAGTTCATACTGCTTCATTTGTATTATTTCGGCAGCACTTTCATTTATATGAATATCAAAATTTTAAATCTTACTATTTTGCAAGATGATTGGGGCATCAGAGGAACAGCTTGATGTATTCAACGAAATGTGGTATTGTATGCTGTTGAATACTGGACAAGCAACAAAAGGTACGAGCTATAAAACCTCATCTTCCACTATAAAACCTCATAAAAGGTCTCTTCTGATTTATATTTGAACTGTAGCAATCGAAGTGCTCGAAAAGAGAATCAAAGAAAGGGTAGGAGTCCCGTTCTTGTGGCGCCTGCTGGTATTGTTCTTTTGTTATTATGAGTTTCTGTAGTTTTTAGATTGTGTTAGGATCTCCTGGTGGGATTCTAAGAATGTATGATAATTTCGTCGTTGGTTCAGGAAAGAGGCTATTACATGATCGGCAAGCAAGAAGCTGCAACTGTTGGTGAGAAGGCCAAGGTTTTGGAAAATGCATATTTCAAATAACCAGTCAGATTTACAACCATATAACCCGTCTTTGAAAACAAATCACATGTTCGTATATTTCTTATTCTGTATTGAAAACATATATGTAAATACGATATAACAAAGACAGTTCTCTTACAGAGTACAATATTTCCAATGTGCAATTTTGTGCAATGTGAACAAGTTTGTACATAAAATATGAACAGGGGTTTTCTTTTTTTAAAATTTTTTGTCATAGAAAATTGATGTGGCTTCTGCACCTGGTTATGGTAGGTTGTGCATGTAACATGCGTTGACAAAATGAGAAAAAGGTGCGAGAAAGAAGGGGATAAACAGCAAACATCAAAGTTAAACTTTCTTGCCTTTAATTTCCAAAATCTCCTTTATGGACGGAAAACAGTCCTTTTTTATTTTTTTTCCTGAAGAAACAAAAAATTGCCTTAATAGTCAGTCCTAGTATATTTAGAACCCACGAAACACCATCAACAAATTTTGATTAAAAAAATACAAAAAATGAAGAATGATTTCTGACTTGCGGGTTTTGGAAAAAACTTATATGTAAATCAAACACTTGCAAGTTTTTCTTATCTTTTAGACACATCCGGTATGTGATTTAGGCAATATATTTTTTGTAGATCAAAATCATATTTTGGTCTTGAATATATCAAGAAAGATGATTTTTTCTTTTTTCCATCTGTTGTAAACTGAAATACAAAACATAACCCATAAAAGCATTGTTAGACGTACATAAACAGTTTCAATCGCGAAGCCTCAGAAAATGAAGAAAGACTTACAACAGTTATGCCACAGCATCTTTTACTATACTTTAATTTAACCATAAAAATAAATAAATTTATAAATTCTACAAAAGTTTATTATATAACCAAATAGTCTATTGTACTCCGTTGCGTATGCAACGCTCACATAAGACTTTTTTACAGGAAATGATAAAAAAGTGGGAAAGTGAAACCCACTGTTTTTGAAAGCAAGCCAAAAACAAATTGAAATTGAACATATGCTTCCAAAAAACAGCTTCCGACAGGGTTTACTTTTTGTCAGTCGGAGTCAAAACCCTACCACCCGCACATGTACAACTGACCTCACCCAATCCCATCCCCCCCCCCCATGCACCAATCAAATCGATCAAATCGGCCCTTCTGCCACGTTGTCCCCACCATCACCACCGCCGCCGGAGACATTTGAATTCGACAACCGGACAAGTCCCCGTGTACGGCTCCTGATCTGTTTCAGTTCCTCCACCACTTCCTTCGCATCTGGACGGTCCTCTTTCTCCGCCGCTACACACCGGAAAGCCAGCTCCGCCACCGCATCGACGCCGTTGATTGATTCTCTGTCGACGGCCAAGACCGGGTCAACCACCTGGTGGAGCAGACCCATATGGATTTTCGACACCACCAGATCCGCCAAAGCCATTTCCCTCTTTTCCCTGCTCTGGTCTACCGCTTTCAACCCAGATATCAATTCCAACAAAACGACGCCGAAGCTGTACACGTCGCTCTTCTCTGTCAGCCGGAACGATCGGTGATAATCCGGGTCCAAATATCCCGGCGTACCTTGAGGCCCGGTCCAGACGAACCCAGATGAAGTAGATGAAGTTTCCGGGAATACCAAAAGCCTCGACAGCCCAAAATCACCGACCTTGATTCTCATGTCTTTCTCTAGGAAAATATTCGATGAGGTAATGTCTCTGTGAACAATCGGAGGTACGACTGAGAAATGCAAATACTCCATAGCCATGGCGGTTTGCAGAGCAATGTCGATCCTCACCTGCCATGTCAAAGACCCTTTCCGATACAAGCTCTTTGGGCCATGGATGTGCTCAGCGAGAGTCCCATTAGGGACATAATCGTAAACCAGAAGCAGCCCTCTTGGGTCGCTGCAATATCCATGGAGCTTTACAAGATTTGGGTGATCAATGGAAGACAGAATCAAGATTTCGTTACAGAAAGATTTGTTGGAAAATGCTCGATTCGCAGAGGTGGTGTGGTTGTGCTTGTGAAGGTATTTCACTGCGACGATTCGACCATCGTAGAGCTGACCCAGATACACAGACCCAAATCCACCGTCGCCGATTTTGCGCTTGGGGTCGAAGTGATTCGTTGAGGATTCAAGCTCTTCGTAGGTAAAGACCGGTGGGAGTAGACTGGCAGAGCGGTGGCGATGGAGGAAAAGTGTGGCTTGGTCTTCCTCTGTAGCCGACGATCTCAATCTTCTAGATAGCAAAGCAACTAGAACAAAAAGAAACAAACATGTCAAAACGAATATTACCGACAAGATTGTGATTCGCTTCGGGCCGTCTTCGTTAATCCATGGAGGTGAAAAACGAGCTCTGGAACGAAAACAGAGGAATTTCTTATTTGGGTCTGAGGAATTGAAGCCGCAGACTCCATTTTCGGACTGACAATCTGTGCAATTCGAGAAGTAAGAATCCTGAACTTCATCCCACTCGAGCAAAATCCCATACGTCGTCAAGAAATCGTTAAGATACCCCAAAACATCACCGTTGCAATCCGAACCCGATTCAGGACGGCGAGTAGATCCACAGTCATGAAGAAGACGAACTGGGCTTTTGATAAGTTTGCATTCCCAAGGACAACGGCTACAGTTTGGGAGAGTCGGAGGAGAGCAAGGTCGGAGAGCTGATAACCGAGAACAAGAAGAGTCAGAAACTCGAAAAGGAGTACCAGAGAGATTAACGGAGCGGCTAGGAATGGAGACGAAGTGAGAGGACGAACAGCTTCGAGCGGTTTCGTTTGCATTTGGTAAATTAGAAGAAGAAGGAGGATGAGGATGAGGAGAGAGACGGAGCGAAGTTGAGTTTTGATCGTAGTCAATGAGCGAGAAAGAGAGGTCGTTAATGGAGATTATAGCATGGGGAGCAGAGCATTTCACTTGGAAAGATGGGTGACCACAACCTGGTGACGAAGAGAAAGGAAAAGAAGGAGTGGAACTGAATGGTGGACATGAAGAAGAAGAAGCAGAAGAAGAAGATTCAGAGCTCTCTGGTTTTGAAGAGCATGAATCTAAAGTTGCTATGGATGTGGTACAGAGTGAGCAGAGGAAGAAGAAGAAAACGGAATGTAGAGGAGGAGGCATTGATGGAAAGGAAATGAAAGAAACTTTGGAAAGAAAGAAAAGAAATAAAATGAAAGAGAAGGGTCATTGAAAGTGAAAAAGAAGATGGAATGCAAGGAAGATCTAAATCCCGATCTAGAAGTGAGGTTTCGTGCCTAGGTTCTTGGAGCTGGAAGGTCTCGTGGTTAGGGAAGGAGGGTCACGTGAACTGAGATGGAAACAGAAACAAAAACAAAACGAAAACACACTTAGTCAAGCTGGGGCCTTTATTTGGAGCCATGGGGTCTCTTTCAAAAACTTTAAAACCTCTCATAAACAACACCTTTGGGACTCTTCCTCCAACCCTGCCTGCCTTACCTTTGTCAAACTCGTACCATATCATCTTTTACATTATAATCCAACAACCATTTGCAGTTAAGTATAACATAACTAGCTAAGGTGATGATTTAGTACTAGAAAACCAATTCAATTTTTACATTTATGGAGTGTGTGAGAGTTAAAATTTAAATTTTAATATGCTCTGTTATTGTCTCAAATAGTCTTATATTGTAATTATATATAGCACATAATTTATAATTTAATGCCTGTGATATTATCAGAAATAGATGTACATGTAATTCATGCATAGATAACAATATTTCAAATTTATCAATTCATCAAAAAAAAAAATTCAAATTTATCAATGTTTTCTATAAGAACAAATTTAGCTATTTATAAGCGCACCTATGCAGCCATAGGGGGTGTATTCCATTTTCTCATTTTCCCTTTTTATGTTTTACTAAATTTTAAAATTTTACTATTTATCACATACGGTGGTATCCATATCCATTACTAATAAAACTGTAAAATCTATATGAGAAAATAAATCCATAGCAATAGCTAATTAAATCGTCACATCTGCTAATGCGGTCAATGATAACCAATCACCAGGGTTAAGTTTAAGAAATACCATTTTTCAGAATCTTATTACCTCTTTATCCTATTCCTTTCTTTTCAAAATGCTTTTGGTTAATTGGGTCCTACGTTTCTTTTTTCCAAATATCTTGACTTTGGAATTGACATCACTTGTGCCAATTTTTTTATTTTTATTTTTTATAGTTTAGAGTTTAGGTGGGGTGGTGGATTTTTATTTGGGGAGCTATTTTTAGTTTGAGTAAAATTTTAAAAATTATGAATTTGTAAGTGTAGTTCAGTGGAAGAAGCCAGCTGAATTTTTATATCTGTGAATATAGAAGTTGAAATTTGAGTCTTGCTAATTTTATTTGGACTCAAATGTTCTTCTCCGCTGTTAATGCACAAGAAGAAGAGAATTTCCAATAATATAGCACTAATATAAACTCTTATTGAATTGAAAAAATATTTAAATTTGACTCATTTATAATTACTAAATCTATTATTTCNTTGGCTAAGAATAAATTTTTTTTTTCAGTAAAAATAAAAAAATAAAATAGGAACTGTCTTTTATATGGATAGCAGGTTTTGTACACAAATCGAGAATGGACATATTTACCCCCAAAAAAATAATTCAGAATAGTCATTATAAATAAAGCAGTTTTCTAGTTTTTTAACTGTGATAGTGGATTGGAAAAGCATGTAATAATAGTTTAGTACATAGAATAGACTTTTCAGTAGATGGGACCCAACCCAAGCTTCAGTAAGGAATCACAAAATTATAAAAAGTATTGTCGTTTGTTATTGGGTAGGCTTGTAGGCTCTGTGGTTTTGTCAAATATTTTCTATTCATTTTCTTGAGCGGCTCGTCCCACTTTTGCGGTTTTCGGTAATTCTGGGGACTGTGAAAAAGCCTTCTTTTTTTTTTTTTAGGATTAGGAGGCTTTGGGTCTGTGCTTTTCCTTCTGGGGATTGACTTCCTCAAGTAAGTTTTTCAAACCAAAAAATATAATAATAATTAAAAGAAAAATAGATTTAACAAATACATCTAAAAGTGACATGCTTATATGTTACTAAATTTTTTTTACATGAATTTTCATCAAAAAAAATAAAAAAAAAATAAAAAATTTTTTTTACATGAACTCTTATAATGTGAAAATAGAGAAAAGGAAAGAAAACTCAATGTTAAACTTGAAAATATAGCCAATCTTATATATTTCCATAAGGTAACAAATAAAAAAAGAAATCATTGCTAATGCAATAATTAATAATTATGTATTAATTATTTATTTTAAAATTTTAATTGAAAAAAAAAATTTTTAAACAGTCATTTAAATTGGATTTTATTGGTGATGATTTCAAATAGTAACAATTAGCATTTTTTGTAAAATAATTCTTGCTTGCAATAGAGCTTCTCTAAGAAAGAAAAACACATTAAAATTTATATGCTGTTTGGCATAAAAAAAAATCACTTGTTATTGATAAAAACACACTACTAGGTAATTTCTTAAAAATAGGAAATCTGTTATCTTTCTTTTTAGGTAGAAAAAATCGTTTCTCTTTTAATTAAATTGTTAAAATGCTCAAATTTGTTCTACTTAGTTTTAAGGGTTTACTACACTTTTGGACTTCTATTTTGCCTCCAATGTCAAAATGGACCATATATTTCAATTTTTTCTATCAAATGAATGCTTTAATTTTAATTTTATTTTGGGTTTTAATTTAGGTTCTTTTTTCTTTTTCTTTTTTTGAAAATTGGATTTAATTTAGGTTCAACGTTTTGAATTTTTTTCAGTTCAGACCATTATAGTTTTTCTTCCTAGCCAAAAGATAATGAAATTTTGGTCCAAAAATTTTCTTTTTCACTTTCATTCCATATAAAGAAGAGAAGGTTAACTCATAAAATGTAAGAGAAGGGTCATTATGAGAACTCTGTTACCCAAAAATAGTTTTTCTTTCGAGCCAAAGATAGATGTCTCAATATTAGACATGAGTCAAAATAGGTCCAAAAATATTATTAACTTAAAAAAATATAAAGAAGAGAAGGTTAACTGCAATTATTATATGAAAGGATTAACTATGCAATGCCCATATTGAAACTAAAACTAAAATCGCGGATGTCAATTGAAAATATTGAAAATAGCCATCCTACATTGAAACTAAAATTAAAATTTGAAGCACTTAATTGAACATGCAGAGCTCAATTTAACATTGGGGAAAGTAGAGGCCTAAAAAGTAAAAAGTATAATTAACCCTGGCTTTAAAGCAAAGTTGGCAAAAATCGGCAAACTGGTCGAATTGGCCCAATCGAACTATTCTGATCCAGTTTCGTTTAGTTTTAAGCTTGAGATTTATTTTATTTGGTTTTTACATTTAAAAAATCAAAGAATTCGATTTGGTGGTCCGTTCAGAGTGAATTTTCTCTCGAACCGAATTAAACAGATCATATCTTACTTTTTCAAATTTTGTCACATCACCTCTAAAACACTCACAGTCTTTGATTTTTTCTTCATATTTTAAATTCTCTCAAAATTCAAATCCATCTCATTTTCCTCAGCTGACCCTAACTTTCAGCCTTACACCAACACTTCAAAAGTTCTTCTCATTGAAATTTGGATTTTTCGTTCTGTTCATTTTCTTCTCACTAAGATCTGGGTTTTACGTGTGTTGTTGGAGTTGGAAATAGGTTTTCATGTTGTATTTTTTGTTTTAATTGTTGTTTGGTGGAAGATGTAAAATCGACCGAATAAAATCGAAACAGACCAATTTTATTCGGTGCAGTTTCATGCTCAGTTTTTGGAGTTTTCTCGGTCAGCCGATTGGTAATTGAAGTTAAACCGGCATTGTCAATTTGGTGTAAAAATTGGCCAAAAAACTAGCCGAACCAAATTGAATCTGCCTCTACTTTAAAGTTATTTAATTCACACGTTTACTCATGCTATTGATTATACAAAGTGCTATATGACAAAAATGCTATAGAAAAAATTCCATTTTATGGGTATAATTATACATCAGAAGATATCATCATCTAAGCCGAATTAAGCTCTTTTATCACAGATTTTTGAGAAGTCGTAACAGCTCAACTGATAATATCATCTTCTAGGCTAACTTATTTGCCATGGACATCCGAGAGATAGTGCACTGTCTCCACTAGTTAAAAACTCATTGATTTAATTACAATGCCATTCGAGTTCACATCTTTGCCAACCATTAGAGAGGAAAGTCAGAATGGATTTTATCACAGCACATAACATAAGTCGTGCACTTTTCAAGACTGAACCATATTGCGTCGGCCTTTGCACATATGATACATGCAGAATTTTTTTATTGTAAATAAATAAGAGATAATCCATAGGTATTGAACAGTAATGTCGTACATTTTTCTTTTATTTTGAAAAAAATGGACTTGTTTCTTTACTTGTGCTCGAGATGAGCATTCCCAAAAAATTGAAAGTAACCCTTTCTTTGCACGATGACACTGGACGAAACTCCCTGACGTATACGGGCAGATATCGTGTTCAGGTTTGCTGAGGCCCATAAATAGGCCCACTATTAATTACCAAACTTAAAGTTTAACAAGACAAGTTATGGCCCATGGAAAAAAAAAACTTACATAAAAATGCCAACCTAGTCTGTTTTATCAGGCAGACCAAAATATAAATATATTTCTAATAGTTTTTTTTTTTTTCTTTTAAGTTTTTTTAGACAGTGAAGGTAAGGATATTTAAATTTGAATCATTATATCCTGATGATTTTTTAAATCCTGTTTTGAAATAGTTTTTAAAAAGTCGTAAATAATTTTTAATATTTAAAAACTGTTTTTGAAAGTATTTAAATAACTTTTTAAAATTTTTCTTGCTTTTAAAAAAAAATTTAATCATAAAACTAATAACAAATGTTTTTTTAAAATAATAAAAATTATTGGACTATCCCTACAGAAATAGTATTTTCTCCTAATTGGTGTTGTTTTATAGGATATCTTTCTTTCTTTTTTCTTTTGGTGAATGTTGTCTTTCGAGGAAAAAGCTGAGTGCACATTTAATTTACCTACTACTTCTAAATAATACAGATTACAGGAAATGACTACAATTCTATGTCACCAACAAATAATGGACCGACCTTTATGCTCCCATATGGACTTCTTATTTTATGTTTTCTTTTTCGTTTCTATCCATGTTTTATTTGGTTGCTGCTTTAACAATCACTTAGTCACAAGTGGGCTAACTTTATGTTGCCACGCTTCATGCTTATGTATTCTATTTTATCTAACTTTGTCGCTGTTTGAATCGCCCCGCAGTAACTACACTGCTACCATTGGTAGTGACAGTTTTCTTTTTTCTTTTTTAATTTGTCATAGACAAAATTCATTACTTTAATCCCTTTCAATTACGTATACAAATAATTTATAAAATTATAATTATATTAGATGGAAAGTTGTATTTTGTGCTTTTCTTGTTTAATTACATTTTATCTTCTCAAACCACCCCCTGAACTTTGTAATGAAATTATAAATTTAGTCATACATAAACCAATTTTAATTAAATCAATAATGCACATCTATAATAATTATTTTATTTTAGTTTAATTTTTCTCAATAATAAATTGTCCTTTGCAACGGGCTTGATCACTTGACAGTCCGTGATAGTTTGATAGAAAAATTAAGATTAATCTTCAACTAATAAGTTATAAGATTTTAAAAAACTTTAATACTTTTTAAAATTGAATATTTTCAAATAGAGATCTCTAGAATTAATTGTACAATTGATACTTTATAATTTGAAAATAATTGTATATTTGTCCAACTCAGTTAAATTGATAGATTTCGTCAACTTAGAAATCATATGCATAGGAAGTGATTATCAAAATTAATTTTTTTTTATCTTACCAAAAAGTAAAAAAAAAAAAGTCATAAACGAAATTCAAGCTCTTTTTTTTAATATTTGGTTCAATTAAAAATAAAATAAAATTAATTTTGAAAATCACTTGCTATGCATATGATTTCTAAGTTGACAGAATTTATTAATGTAACTAAATTTGATAAATATGTAATTTTTTTTTTAAATTATAAAATATCAACTGCACAACTTAATTATAAAAACATTTGATGTGAACAAATTTAATTTTAAAACATATTAAAGTGTATTTTAGACCTATTAATAATTTTTTTTGTTAAAACAATGGAGTTATAAAAACTTTTTTTTAGGCAATGATATGATTTTCATCCTCTCCTCCAATTTAAAATAATAAAAATTAAAAAAACTAATGCTTATAAAATTATATATCTATGTCCCCTCACAATAGCTGAATTGGTTAGTTACCATATTAAAAATAATTTGAAATCATGTATTTGATCCCTAACATTTACACTTAAAAAAATAAAAAAATTAACATGAAGGTCTACTCTCTACATATATAAAATTGAACCTAGATACCGTCCAATAATTTTAATGTATGTCCAATGCAAGATGTGGATTGTTGTTTATATGTGTAGAAATTAAAAGTGTTAATATTTAAGAGGCATGAATATCTAATGCAATCATAATTCAACTCAAAAAGTGTTGTCCAATGCTACTGTATGACTATTAATTAGTTACACATTTTATTAAAATTTTGTTTTTAAAAAAATAATATTTTAAGAAAAATCTTCTTATAGAGCCTTAGACACTAATCACTTTTGCAATATCCATATTATATTAGTTTCATGTTTATTTTACACAGTATTTCTAATGAAAATATAAATTGCCAATACAGACATGTTAAAGCATCTCAAATGCACTCTCTAAAAGTTTTAATTTCCTTATTTAAAGAGTAATCAAGCTTTTTGGTATTCCAATAGACTCTCTAAAATGAAAAGTTAAAATTGAGAATGAGACTTGGCTCTCTACATTTGGAGAGCCAAACTCAAGTAGAACCAAAATCAAAAATCCAACAATCTCTCACTTGTTTTTTAGTACAAACTTTAGTATAATCTAGAGTCCATGTAATTCAATCTTTGTGTTTTATATTCCCATAACTTATATGTGAACTGTATTAGATATCCTAAGCTAGTTTGAGGATCTAACAGCTATTATTAATCAAGACTCTTTATAGTTGTCAAACAACTATCTAATCCGGTGCTATTCCACTAAAAGTCTAGAGTTGAACTCCAAAAATAATAACAACAATATTGATATTATATCTCCCCTTTGTAAAATATCAATAATTGAATGATAATATTTTATGCCAATCAATCAATTATTTATTCTCTTGACTTATTAGTTTCTCTAATGGATCAAATGCACTGGTCAGTAATTTCATTACATCCAAGTACGGAAACATATTAAAAGGATATTTCATATAAATTTCTTATTGTTTATTTCATAAATACTGATAATTTAAACAATTACATTCCCAAGTCATCAAGATAAACCTCACTTATTGATAACTCAAAGAACAATAATTATCTAAATAACTATTTATAATAAACTCAGGATTAAGAGAAATAAAATAATTAAATATATCTTGAGATTTAATTGCTTTTTATAGAAATTTAACCTTGATTAAATCTCACTTTGATCCTAATCAATGCAAACATAGTCTGCATCAATATTTTATAATAACCAAGATAAATTATTTCATAGAATATTACAGTATAAATAAAGCTCCCAACTTTATTCAACAACTGTGATTTCATTCATTGATTAAGAGTTATTTGAAACTTTCATTTTCTTGGCAATATGTATATGCTCATCATCAACAATTTCAAAATTATTAACATCATAGGACGTAAGGCTTAAAAAATAAAAATCATTCCATAATTTACCAGAATAAATAATTGAAGTCAAACTTCTAAAACTGAAGAATTAAACTGTACTGTTAAACCTTGTTCAAATAAATAACTAATAGAAACCAAATTCATCTTAAAGTCTAAAACGAATAAACAGTCATACAAAATTAAAGTCCTATTATTAAAAAATAAATCAACTTGTCATATTGCTTTAACGAAGACATATTCTTCGTTCTCAAGCCTCAAACTTCTTTGTTCTTCTCCCACCAAACTAGTTTATCTGAACCACTGCAAAAAGTAACAAACATGATTAGTGGCTCCTATATCAATGATATATTTATCATTATGATTCTTCACTAAATAATTTTCAATATAATTCAAATCACCCATACCTCGCTTATTTTTTATTTTAGGGAAATTTTACTTCCAGTGGCATTTTTCTCCACACTTGAAGCATTTGCCTTTATGCTTTTTTGTTTCAGCGGTCTTGATAACTAGTACCACTGCCTTCTTTTTCTTTTTACTATTGTTCTTGTTACTGACTTGATGTTTCCCTTTGGTCTTAACAGAACCCTGAGTAAAATGAACACTACCGGATTTAGAAAGAGACTCTTCAGTACTCTGAAGCTCATGCATCAGTTCTGCAAGAGTCAAATTCAGCTTGTTTGACTCATTGCTGTAACAAGCTAGATCAAAGGTCCCAAATTGATTTGATATGAAATTCTTTGCCTGAGAGCTTCAGTCGGTTCAAAATGAACTACAACATGAACAAGCTGAATTTGACTCCTGTAGAACTGATGTATGAGTTTCAGAGTGCTTAAGAGTCTTTCAAAATCCGGCAGTATTCATTTTACTCAGGGTTTTGTTAAGACCAAAGGGAAACCTCAAGTCAGTAACAAGAACAAGAGTAAGAAGAAAAAGAAGGCAATGGTACCAGTTATCAAGACTGCTGAAACAAAGAAGCCTAAAAGGAAAATGCTTCAAGTGTGGAGAAAAAGGCCACTGGAAGCAGAATTGCCCTAAGGTTACAAATAAGCCAGGTATAGGCGATTTAAATTATATTGAAAATTGTTTAGTGGAGATTCGTAATGATATATGGATCATTGATTCAGGAGCCACTAATTATGTTGTTACTCTTTGCAGTGGTTCAGACAAACTAGTTTGGTGGAAGAATGACAAAGAAGTTTGAAGCTTGGGAACGGAGAATATGTCTCTGTTAAAGCAATTAGACAAGTTGATTTATTTTTTAATAATAGGACTTTAATTTTGTATGACTGTTTATTCGTTACAGACTTTAGGAGGAATTTAGTTTTTGTTAGTTGTTTATTTGAACAAGGTTTAACAAAACAGATTCCTCAATTTTAATACGAAGTTCAACTTCAATTATTTGTTCTGGTGAATTATGGAATGATCTTTATTTTTTAAATCCTATGTCCTACGATGTTAATAATTTTGAAACTATTGATGATGAGCATATACATGTTGCCAAGAAAGGGAAAGTTTTAAATGAAACCTACATTTGGCATTTATGATTAGGTCATATTAATCCTAACAGGATACACAGTTTGGTTAAAAGTGAAATTTTAAAATCTTTAGTCTTTGAACCTATACCAATATGTGAATCTTGTTTAGAAAGGAAAAATGATCAAAAAGGCCATTTAAGGCCAAGGGATATCGTGCAACAAAACCACTGGAATTGGTGCATACTGATGTATGCGAACCAATAAATGTTTAAGTCATATGAGGGTATGAGTATTTTGTAACTTTTATAGTGCATACTAATGTATGCGGACCAATAAATTGTAACATCCCGTTTTAAGAAAAATAATAAAATATTCAAGTTTGACCTTGAGTGGGCTCGGAGTTGACTTTTTGTTTGGTTATATTTTGGCTTTGACTTTGGTACCGTTGCGTAGAGCTAGTCGATATGAGTCCGTAAACTAGTAGTACGCTTAATTCGGAGTTAAAACCAGGAAGTTATGGTCATTTTAGTGCGAAGGGCTTTTTGGTAATTTGGCAAGGACTGATATTTATGGGCAAAAAATGACCGTTTTGCCCCAGCCTTCATCATTTTAAATTTCCAGAAGGGTCTGGATTTTTGGAGAAGTTTTCCCCCCAGCCGCGTCACTTCCGCCACCCCGCGCCTCCCTTCTTCAGCCGGTAACGGCTGTTTCCCCGACGAGATCGAACCGGCTCCAACACGAAACTTGGAGCCAGCAACCTCCTCTTCCTCCCTGTACCGGTGGTTCGCCGTGAAACGACCCAGATCGCCTGAAATTGCAGCGAGACCGAGGGCTCGTGCAACCCGTGCAACCGTGCACTGTTGCGACACCACCTTTGGCTGGCCATATCTCACTGTTCCGGTGGAGTTAAGGAGCGTACTTGGTACCGTTGGAAAGCTGGTGCGACGATCTACATTTTGGTACCAAGATTGACACCGGAGACTGCCGTATCACGTCGGAAAATGGCCGCGAAGTTTCAAAAAAACCACCCGCGACAGCCACCTTTCCACCTAGATCTACTCCGATCGCCGGCGAGTGGGACGGCACAGCCACCACCACGAGCTTCAGAGCACGCCGGCGACCAGATACGCAGTTTCCCGAGCTCCGACGACCGCCGCACGCGCCGCCCACAGCCGCCGCCGTCTTCCTCCACGCGCCGCCGCCGGTCTCCTCCTTTTTCGGTGAGTGAGTGCTCACCTCCCATCCCGACACGTTCCGGGGGTCGTGGGCAAGCTTGCTGTACCTTCGATTTGATCCAATTTCGGTCGGATTCAAAAACGCACAATCCCGGCCGAGGTTCCATCTTCCGGGATCAATTCCGACCATTGGCGAGGACGAATCTTGGAATTGATTATAGATTCTCGTTCCTTGCATCTTCAATTTCGTTTCGGTATAAAGTTTGTTGAAATCGGACTTGAGACGGAATAATTCAAATTTTGGAGATTTTGCCGTTAAGGGCATTTTGGTAATTACTGAAATTAAAAGGCAATTTTGGTATTTAGTGTTTTAATCTTGTAATTGGAGACTTAGAGGACTCCTCTGAGCCTTTGGTTAGTTTTTTCGGTAATTAAAAGAATTTTTTCGGTAAATTATTTTTAGGTGTTCGTGCACGTTCGAGTGCTGGATCGGATATCCAACAGGAGCACGCGTCAGACCAGTAAGTGCATTTATTTTCTAAATCATTTTGGGATTATATATTATTATGATTTAATCGCATATGACTTGTTTCGATTGAAATTTTTTGCGCATTTAAATTATGCTTATTAAATATATTATATTCTGATTTAAATTATTGATGATTTAAAAATATATATGCATTTGTGATTTTAATGGAATTTATATGAGATTGTGTTTTAAATGGTTATCGGTGATTTTGATATTTTGGATATTTTACAACTTTGTGTAAATTGGTGATTTAAAGAAAAATTATGGCTTTTGTAGAATTAAAGAATTTTGGAGCAATTTTCTGATATGCGAAATATTTGATTGTTTTCGTAAAATTTTTCAAAAGAGAAGATTTTGGAAATTTGTTTATAAAAGGATTTGAAAAATTGTTGATATTCGATGATGGAGGATTTTAGATTTGATTTTGAAGAGTACCACACGGTATCGAGATGTTGATTGAGATATTGGATTATTATGCTCGCTATATGTATTATGCCATCCTCTGCTGCGGACACGTGTCGGGAGAGAGATGATGAGGATCCTGCCATGACGGATTTGGGACGCCGGTTCGTTGTGATGAGTTTACCCCCCTCCCCCGTCTGTGACGCCATCAGGACGCTGAGGGTCACACGGCACGATACTATGTTGTGGTACTGGTTGGGTTTTATATTGTTGATTGCTGATTTTAAATTGATGGTTTTGAGTTGTGGGTTGGAGCCCATGGTGTTTGGTTTTAGATCGGTGTTGGATTTAAATGATTTGGATTTATACGATTTGGATTTATATAGATTTGTTTTATATGATTTGAATTTATACGATTTGGATTTATATGATTTTCGATTTACGGTTGCAGTTATGATTTTGTATTCATGGATTTTGCCTTATGGTTTTAGTGATTGATTCGTGTTTTCAATGATCGTTTTAAATTACGTTTTCGCCCCACAAACTGTTTATAATGATTTAATGATTTTGGGGATTAAACTAAGGGTTTTGCGAAATGATTTTCAAAACGGGGAACCTTTCAACTGAGTGACGTGAGGTTTGAGTGTAAAGGATTTAAACTGTTGAACTTGTATTTTGTAGTTATCTAGGAGCACTCACTGAGATTTTATATCTCACGTTTTGTATTTTTAACTTCGTTCCCTAGGTCATAGCTGCAGGTCCTCGTGAGCTACCGTCGGCATCGCATTCGCACTCGACTTCCGCTACTACTTCTACTTAAGTATAAATCATGTTTCCTTTATTCTGTTTCATTGATGGATTTGTATCTTTTATATTTTGTTTATCTCACTTGTGATTCTGTCATTCCTACCTTCTCCTTAAACTGTTATGTTATTTATTTCAGCACAACTACTTATTTGTTGCAATGCATAACTTATCATCTTTTAGTCCTATTTATGGTTTTATTGTTTATTAAACCCCTTTTTGGAGGAGGATTATGTCAGCTGCCCCGAAGGGTTCTGGTGGAATCTTCCTCAGGTGGGGCCTCTCCGGTTATTCTGGAGGAATTTTCGGGGCGGGTCCTGTCATAAATGTTCAAGTCAGATAAGGGTATGAGTATTTTGTAACTTTTATAGACGATTACTCAAGATATGGATATGTTCACCTAATGTGCCAAAAGTCTGAAACTTTCTCAAAATTTCGAGAGTATAAGGCTGAGACATAAAAGCAACTAAGATTCCATATCAAAGAACTTCGGTCTGACCGAAGTGATGAATACCTGTATGGAGAGTTCAAGTTCTACTTGACTCAAGAAGGGATAGTTTCTCAACTATAAGCCCCTGGAACACCCCAGCAAAATGGAGTTGCAAAAAGAAAAAATAGAACTCTTCAAAATATGGCTAGATCTATGCTCAGTTACTCATCTCTACCTATTTCATTTTGGGGATATGCCTTAGAAACAACAGTGTATCTTCTAAACTTAGTTCCTTTTAAATATGTTTCTAAGACACCAATAGAATTATGGAAAGGGCGTAAGCCCAGTTTAAACCATATTAGGATTTAGGGTGCTCATGCACATGTTTTAAGAAAAGAACCGAATAAGTTGAAATCTCGTACATAAATGTGTATGTTCGTTGGTTACCCTAAAGGAACAAGAGGTTGACTTTTTTATAGTTCCTTAGATAAACAGTTTCAAACCCAAGGGTAAAATAGTTATGAAGGAGCTTGCCTCAGCTCAAGAACAGGCTGAATCACATCAATTTTTTCATGTTACTCCACTGATGCCTATGTATGTTCAAAGAGGAGAAAATGTACCCAAAGGTGAACAAACACAAGTAGAACCAATGGAACAACAAGAACTAGTACAAGTGAAACCTACATCAATACAACTTGCACCACAAAACATAGTCGAGGATCCTCCTGTAATTGCACAATTACCACCAGTGCAGCTTCGTCGTGGTGAGAGAGTAAGACACAAGCCAGTGAGATATATCTTGTTAGATGAATCTTACCAAGTCATCACTAATAGCGACGATGATCCTGTTAATTATGAAGGATATTATCACTGGAGGTCCCTAAACTATAGTGTGTTTTACATTTTCGTCCTAAAACTTTTTTTTTCTCACTTTGATCCTCAAACTCATATTCTTGTATCACCGTAAGTTTTTTTTTGAATTTTTCATCCATTTGAACCGTTAAAAGGCATGTGCGATACCCGTGAGATCCATTTTAAGGGTAAAATTGTAATTTTAAGAGTTTTTTTCATTATAGGTCTCTAAACTATATCGCGATTTACACTTTCGTCCTAAAATTATTTTTTCACACTTTGATTTTCAAATAAATATTTCACTCAGATAAACTTACACATGAGGCTCACGCTGACACATCTCTCAATCTCACTCTCTCTACTCCATGCAAGGTTATTCTATACCTTTCTTTCTTTATCTTCATTTGTAGATACAAAAAAAAAATTGATCAAAAGTGTTTTGATTTTGAAAAAAAAAAATTTGTGAAATATTTAATGTGTTGGAAGTTAAGTTTGAATAACTAAATGTTAGTGAATCTGGATGGTTGATTGTATAAAACAAAATCATTTTAGTTTATGGCATTTAGTTTTAAAAGCCATTAAAAAATAAAAGGATGTCGTTTCAGTCATCATCAAACTTGGAATGGGTTCATTTGTCGTCTTATTTCAGAAGAAATGGGTCGAGCAACCCCTATCCATACCTGATCGAATCTTTCACCTTCGACCATATTTTCTGGTGATTTTGGTACTATTTGTTTCATCTTAACATTTATGACGTTGCCCATGAATCGATTTGGCGACATGTCGCCTGAAAATGAATACCCAAGCTTAATATGTAATCATCCATGAGTTTTTACTTTTATTATGTTTTCATTCCTCATCATTTTCTCTACCATTTAGTTATTCAAACTTAACTTCCAACACATTAAAAATTTCACAATTGTTTTTTTCATAATCAAAACACTTTTGATCAATTGTTTTTTTCTTGTATCTGTAAATGAAGATAGAGAAAAAAAGGAAAATAATAACCTTGCATGGAGGAAAGAGAGTGAGATTGAGAGAGGTGTCAGCATGAGTCTCATGTGTAAGCTTATCTGAGTGAAATATTTGTTTGAAAATCAAAGTGTGAAAAAAAAGTTTTAGGATGAAAGTATAAATCGTGATATAGTTTAGGGACTTATAATGAAAAAAAAACTCTTAAAATTACAATTTTACCCTTAAAATGGTATGTGCATCGCACGTGCCTTTTAACGGTTCAAATGGATGGAAACTTCAAAAAGGACTTACGGTGATACGAGAATATGAGTTTAAGGATCAAAGTGAGAAAAAAAAAGTTTTAGGATAAAAGTGTAAAACACGCTATAGTTTAGGGATCTTCAGTGATAATATCCTTAATTATAATAAGGCATTGGAAGATGTGGATGCATAGAAGTGGCATGAAGCCATGTATCGTGAGATGAAATCTATGTATTTCAACTCTGTATGGTCTCTTGTAGAAGCACCTAAAAAGGTAAAACCTATAGGGTGTAAATGGATCTACAAAAAAGAAAAAAAGAAAAAAAAAAGAGGATTAGATGGGAAGGTAGAAACTTTCAAAGCTAGATTGGTGGCAAAAGGCTACACCCAAAAAGAAGGGATAGATTACGAAGAAACTTTTTTGTCCATAGCCATGCTTAAATCTATCCGGATTCATTTAGCCGTAGCAGCAAAACTTGATTATGAGATTTGGAAAATGGATATAAAAACGGTAATTTTGAATGACAGTTTACCAGAGGACATTTATATGCGGCAACCAGAAGGTTTTATAGCTAAAGGCCAAGAACACATAGTATGCAAGTTGCAAAGGTCAATTTATGGACTTAAGCAAACATCTAGGTCATGGAACATTAGGTTTGATAAAGCCATTACTTCAATTGGTTTTGAGAAAAGTCCTAATAAACCTTGTGTTTATAAAAAAAAAAAAAAAANATTGTTTTTTTCTTGTATCTGTAAATGAAGATAGAGAAAAAAAGGAAAATAATAACCTTGCATGGAGGAAAGAGAGTGAGATTGAGAGAGGTGTCAGCATGAGTCTCATGTGTAAGCTTATCTGAGTGAAATATTTGTTTGAAAATCAAAGTGTGAAAAAAAAGTTTTAGGATGAAAGTATAAATCGTGATATAGTTTAGGGACTTATAATGAAAAAAAAAACTCTTAAAATTACAATTTTACCCTTAAAATGGTATGTGCATCGCACGTGCCTTTTAACGGTTCAAATGGATGAAAACTTCAAAAAGGACTTACGGTGATACGAGAATATGAGTTTAAGGATCAAAGTGAGAAAAAAAAAGTTTTAGGATAAAAGTGTAAAACACGCTATAGTTTAGGGATCTTCAGTGATAATATCCTTAATTATAATAAGGCATTGGAAGATGTGGATGCATAGAAGTGGCATGAAGCCATGTATCGTGAGATGAAATCTATGTATTTCAACTCTGTATGGTCTCTTGTAGAAGCACCTAAAAAGGTAAAACCTATAGGGTGTAAATGGATCTACAAAAAAAAGAAAAAGAAAAAAAAAGAGGATTAGATGGGAAGGTAGAAACTTTCAAAGCTAGATTGGTGGCGAAAGGCTATACCCAAAAAGAAGGGATAGATTACGAAGAAACTTTTTTGTCCATAGCCATGTTTAAATCTATCCGGATTCATTTAGCCGTAGCAGCAAAACTTGATTATGAGATTTGGAAAATGGATATAAAAAGGGCAATTTTGAATGACAGTTTACCAGAGGACATTTATATGCGGCAACCAGAAGGTTTTATAGCTAAAGGCCAAGAACACATAGTATGCAAGTTGCAAAGGTCAATTTATGGACTTAAGCAAACATCTAGGTCATGGAACATTAGGTTTGATCAAGCCATTACTTCAATTGGTTTTGAGAAAAGTCCTAATAAACCTTGTGTTTATAAAAAAAAAAAAAAAAATCCAAGGTAAAAAGGTTGTTTTTCTAGTCCTTTACGTTGACGAAATTTTATTGATTAGAAATGATAAAAAAGTGTTGTCAAGTGTAAAGGAATGGCTGCACAAGCAGTTTGAGATGAAAGATTTGGGAGAAGCCAACTATATTCTTGGAATCAAACTTCTAAGAGACCTGAAGAATAAGATGTTGGCACTATCTCAATCATCATATATTGATAAAATATGTGCCAAGTTCAACATGGAAAAATCTAAGAGGGGATATTTACCCTTCAGACATGGAATCCATCTTTCTAAGGATCAATTACCAAAAATTCCTGAAGATAAAGATATCATGAGTAAGAAACTTTATACTTAGGCAGTAGGTAGTCTCATGTATGCCATGTTATATATTAGGCCAGATATCTGCTATGCTGTAGGAGTTGTAAGTAGGTTTCAAATTGATCATAGATTGTACCACTGGGTTGCAGTGAAACATATACTCAAGTATCTAAGGAGAACGAGAGACTATATGTTGGTGTTTTCTAGTGGCAGTTTAGAAACTATTAGTTTCACAGACTCAAATTTCCAAGGGGACATTGACTCTAGTAAATCTACCTTGAGTTATGTGTTTATTATTAATGAAGGAGCCGTTTGTTGGAGGAGTATTAAACAGACATGTTTCGCTGACTCCACCATTAAAGCTGAATATGTGGCTGTATATGAAGCTACAAAAGAAACTGTGTGGCTTAAAAAATTCTTCATAGACCTATAAGTGATACCTGGTGCATAACGGCCCATTACCCTTTACTGTGATAACAGTGGGGCCATAGCACAATCTAAAGAACCTAGGTATCATAAGAGGCAAAAACACATAATAAGAAAGTACCACTTGATCCGTGATTTCATCGAGAGAGGAGATACAGTGGTTACTAAAATAGCATCTGAGGAAAACTTAGCAGACCCCTTTACTAAGACTCTACATGAGAAAATATTTCAGAAGCATGTAGATTGTATGGGTTTTAAGAGGGTTCTAGACTTACTTTAGAGTAAGTGGGAGTTTGTTTTATATGTGTTCTTGTAACAAGACAAATAAATATTTATTTTCTAAGTTTAAATAAAATTTTGAGGTATTTTTTCAAATTTTTTTGTGCACACTAATATTTTAAGAAGAAGTTCCAGATTGATTAAGTAGTATATGATCACGTGGATACGTCCACAGAAGATATGATCATAAGTTTTCTTAATCAATGAATGAGATCATAGTTGTTGAATAAAGTTGGGAGCTTTATTTAGACTGCAATATTTTGTGAAATAATTTATCTTTGTTATTATAAAATATTGGTGCGGACTATGTTTGCATTGATTAGGATCAAAGTGAGATTTAATTAAGGTTTAATTTCTATAAAAAGTAATTAAATCTCAAGATATATTTGGTTATTTTATTTCTCTTAATCATGAGTTTATTATAAATATGTATGTAGATGATTATTGTTCTTTGAGTTATCATTAAGTGAGGTCTATCTTTTGACCGATCTTGATAACTTGGGAATGTGATTGTTTAAATTATCAGTATTTATGAAATAAACAATAAGAAATTTGTATGAAATATCCTGTTGATATATTTCAGTACTTGGATGTAATGAAGTCACTGGCCAGTGTATTTGATCCATTAGAGAAACTAATAAGTCAAAAGAATAAATAATTAATTGATTGGCAGAAAATATTATCAATTAATTATTGATATTTTACAAAGGGAAAATATAATATAAATATTGTTGTTATTAATCTTGGAGTTTAACTCTAGGCTTTTAGTGGAGTAGCACCATATTAGATAGTTGCTTGACAATTATAAGGAGCTTTGATTAATAATAAATGTTAGATTCTCATACTAGCTCAGGATATCTGATACAGCTCACATCTCAGCTATGGAAATATAAACACAAAGATTGAGTTACATAAACTTGGGATGATGCTCAAGTTTGTACTCAAGAACGAGTGGGAGATTGTAGGATTTATGATCTTGGTCCCACTTGAGATATTATCTTTTGTGATAATTCTCTTTGTATTTCAATTGAAATTAAATTTGATTATAAGATAATTTGTTATTTGATAAAATAAAATTAGGATAACAATGGTTATATATGTTAAGATTTTATTTTAAATTTTATATTTAGAATATTAGTTGGTTTGGATTTTTATTATTTGTACGTACAAATATTAGAAAGAATCCAGAGAACAAACTGATACAACTTGAATTCAGGGAGAATACGAAAAAAAAAAAAATATAGAGTGGAAATATTAGAGAAAATATTCATTCTCTAATATTTTGATTTTTCTCTGAGATACAATAGAGTCAACACTCTGTTGTACTACCTGAGAATAGTTTTAGAAGATCTAGCAGATTGGGTGGTAGATCCCAGTAGCAGATCGATCCGGTGGTAGATCCTAATAGCAGATCGATCCGGTAGTAGATCTTGGTAGCAGATCGATCCAGTGGTAGATCCCAGTAGTAGATCCGGTGGTAGATACTGGAGCATATCATAGATCCAGTAGTTACATTATTCCTCGCATCAAATTCAGAAAGTCTGATAACATTTTTTGCATGTGAAGTATTTTGTTTTATTTTTTATATGATTCAGTTACATATTTTCTTATGGGTTATTGATTTTACGCTTCCGCAACATATATTTTTCCTACAATGTTTTATTTATTGTGTGTAATTTTTAATGCACAACTATAATTATATTTAATTTTATATTTTTTCTTTTATACATATAAAATTACTTTGCTAG